>LNAC01000155.1:1359698-1446666 GCA_002007465.1 Ailurus styani | reverse complement strand
GGGATGGGGATGGGGATGGGGAGGGGAGGGGAGGGGAGGGGAGAGGAGAGGAGAGGAGAGGAGAGGAGAGGAGAGGAGAGGACAGGAAAGAAAAAACACACAGCAGGTTAAGAACGCCTGCACAGAATATCTCGAGCACTGGAGCGTATGCAGGAGGCTTCAAACACCTTCCTGAAACCTTCCCAGGATAAGAAAAAACATCCTCATTCCAAGTCTGCCTTAATAGATATAGGACCACAAATCATCAGACCCATTGTTTGGGTAACGTTTGCCTCCTGTTACACATAACCACATGACGAGCAAGTCTCAAATCCCCATTTGGCCCTTTTCTCCTCCCAGGGGTCTCTCTAGAGAACCCTTCACTCTCACTGTTATCAAGGAGCAGGACATGCTGCCTGGGTCACACACAAAGTGGCTGCCATTTCTCCAACATAATCACGGGCCGTATAGCAGTCCAACAGCTCACAGTCAACATTCCAAGACACAATCAATAAAACGAGAAGCCACATAAAAAGGTTAAAACCTATCAACATTTCCTTTTTAACTCTCCCTGGCTAGGGAGAGAATTATGAGTATTTCTTCCACTACATCAATTAGCTGTCACTGGATGTTTTCCTATGGGCACTGAAGTCAAGCAGAACTGGTTTTGAATTTCAGCTCTTCTGCTACCTACTTTGAGTAACCAGATATCCTTCCGGAGCTTTGGGGTTTTGTATTCATTCATTCATGCATGCATGCATGCATGCATGCATGCATTCATTAATCAACAAATGCTTTTTGATCATGTCTTCACCACAGTTCTGAACAGATAATGCAGAAATGGAGGAACTTAGGAAGACCCAATATTGGGATGTGCAAACACTCTCAGGACAAAAATCCACAAATGGTTCAAAAATAGTGGGCCCATCTTGCTGTGTCTCAGAACTCAGTATCAGACAGATGGGGGTTCTCTGCAGCACAGAACAGGTAGAGAGGAAGCAGAGTAGGATACCACAGATGTGCCTCAGAACCAGGTTAGGACAGTTGCCTGGAAAGATCTAGCCAGCCAAAGAGTATGGGCTGGGAACCATGGGAAGAACATCAGCAGAGGAAACAAAGATTCACAGAGAGAGTCCAAGAGAAGACCAAGGAAAGCTACTCAGCACTGGGTGGAAAATAGCAGCTGTAAATCCAGGGTCCAGAAAGATTCCAGAGTGACAAAAGTGTATACCTAATCTCAGGGGTAGGAAAATGACTAGTGCTAAGCACAGAGTGAGGGACCTGACACCACACACATCCTGCTTCAGGAAAGACTGGCTCTGAAACTGGACCAGGGTGAGACAGACATGCAGGAGGCTACAGTGGTACCAGATTTCAGGCACCAGAAAAGATGAAGGAGAGAAAGTGAAGATGGGAGGAGGTTGAAGCCACCAGTGGCTCAACTTCCTTTTTTTAATGTTTTTAATGGAAGTATAATTAACATACAGTGTTGCATTTGTTTCAGGTATACAATATAACAATTCAACTATTCTATACATTAACCAGTGGTCATTATGATAAGAGACTCCTTAATCCCCTTCACCTATTCCACCCATCACCCCACCCACCTTCACTCTGGCAACCACCAGTTTTTTCTCTGTGTTTAAGAGTCTGTTTTCAATGTCTATACTACCCAAACATTATCTATACACTTAATGCAACCCTGTCAAAATACCACCAGCATCTTTCACAGAGCTAGAACAAACTATCTTAAAACTTGAAGACCCACAAAAGATCCCAAACAGCCAAACAATCTTGAAAAAGAAAAAAAAACTGGAGGTATCACAATTCCAGACTTCAAGCTAAATTACAAAGCTGTAGTCATCAAGATAAGATAGTATGGTACTGGCACAAAACAGACACACAGATCAATGGAATAGAATAGAAAACCCAGAAATGGACACACAACTACATGGTCAACTAATCTTCGATAAAGCAGGAAAGAATATCCAATGGAAAATAGTCTCTTCAACAAATGGTGCAAGGAAAACTGAACAGCAACGTGCAAAAGAATGAAACTGGACCACTTTCTTACACCATACAGAAAAATAAATTCAAAATGGAGGAAAGGCACAGCACCTGGGTGGCTTAGTCGGTTAAGTGTCCAACTCTTGATTTCAGCTTGGGTTATGATCTCAGGGTTGTGGGATCAGGCCCTATGTTGGGCTCCACGCTCAGCATGGAGTCTGCTTAGAATTCTCTCACCTTCTCCCTCTGCCCCTCCCCCACCCACTCTCCTGCTCTCTCTCTCTCTCTAAATGAATAAATAAAATCTTTTAAAAAATGGATGGAAGACCTAAGAATGTGAGACATAAAACCACAAAAGTCCTAGAAGAGAGCACAGGCAATAATGTCTCTGACACTGGCCCCAGCAACATTTTTCTAGCTATGTCTCTTGAGGCAAGGAAAACAAAAGCAGTAATGAACAACTGGGAATTCATCAAGATAAAAAGTTTCTGCACAACAGAGGAAACCATCAACAAAACTAAAAGGCAGCCTATGGAATGGGAGAAAATATATGCAAATGACATACCTGATAAAGGATTCATATCTAAAATCTTCAAAGACCTTATCAAACAAAACATCCAAAAAACAAATAATCCAGTTAAGAAATGGACAGAGGAAATGAATAGACATTTTTCCAAAGACGACATCTAGATGGCCAACAGACACATGAAAAGATACTCGACATTACTCATCATCAGGGAAATACAAATCAAAACCATGATGAGATACCACCTCACACCTGTCAGAATGGCTAAAATTAACAACACAGGCAACAACATGTTGGTGAGGATGCAGAGAAAGGAGAACCCTCTTGCACCATTGCTGGGAATGCAAACTGGTGCAACCACTGTGGAAAACAATATGGAGGTTCCTCAAAAAGTTAAAAATAGAACTATCCCAGGTTCTTGCAATTGCACTACTGGGTATTTACTCAAAGGATACAAAAATACTGATTCAAGGGGGCACATGCACCCCAATATTTATAGCAGCATTATCAACAACAGCCAAATTATGGAAAGAGCCCAAATGTCCATCAACTGATGAATGGATAAAGAAATGTGGTACATACATACAATGGAATATTACTCAGTCATCAAAAATTGTCATTTGCAACAACATGGATGGAGCTAGAGTGTATTATGTTAAGCGAAATAAGTTAGTCAGAGGAAGACAAATACCATAAGATTTCACTCTTATGTGTAATATAAGAAACAAACCAGATGAACATTGGGGGATGGGGTAAAAAGAGAGGGAAGAAAACCATAAGAGACTCTTAACTACACAGAACAAACTGAGGGTTGCTGGAGGGGAGGTGGGCAGAGCATGGGCTAAATGGGTGATGGGTATTGAGGAGGGTACTTGTTGTGTTGAGCACTGGATGTTATATGTAAGTGATGAATCACTAAATTCTACTCCTAAAACCAGTATTACACCACATGTTAACTAACTAGAATTTAAGTGAATTCTAGTTTTGAGGGGGAATAAAGAGTCTGTTTTTTGTTTGTCTCTTTTTCTCTTTGTTCATTTGTTTTACTTCTTAAATTCTACATATGAGTGAAATCATATGGCATCTGACTTTCTCTAACTTATTTTCCTTAGAATTATACCTTCTAAGTCTATCCATATCATTGCAAATGGCAAAATCTCATTCTCTCTTATGATTAATATTTCATTGTATATTTACACCGTATCATCTTTATTCATTCACCTGTTGATGAACACATGGATTGCTTCCACACCTTGGCTACTGTAAATAATGCTGCAATAAACATAAAAGTGCATATATCTTTTTGAATTAGTGTTTTCATTTTCTTTGGGTAAATACCCAGTAGAGGAATTACCAGATTATATGGTATTCCTATTTTTAATTTTCTGAGGAAACTCCATAAGGTTTTCCATAGTGGCTGCACCAACTTGCATTCCCACCAACAGTGCACAAGGATTCTTTTTTCTTTACATCTTCGCCAACACCTGTTATTTCTCCTCTCTTTGATTCTAGCCATTCTGACAGGAGTAAGATTATATCTTATTGTGGTTTTGATTTGCATTTCCCTGAGCATCTTTTGATGGGTCTATTGGCCCTCTGTATGTCTTTTTTAAAAAAATATCTGCTCAGGTCCTCTCCCCATTTTTAATCAGATTATTTGGGGTTTTTTGGTGTTGAGCTGTATAAGTTCTCTATATATTTTGGGTATTAACACTTTATTGGATAGGGGCACCTGGGTGGCTCGGTGGGTTAAAGCCTCTGCCTTCGGCTCGGGTCATGATCTCAGGGTCCTGGAATCGAGCCCCGCATCGGGCTCCCTGCTCAGCAGGGAACCTGCTTCCTCCTCTCTCTCTGCCTGCCTCTCTGCCTACTTGTGATCTCTCTCTGTTTGTCAAATAAATAAATAAAATCTAAAAAAAAAAACACTTTATTGGATATATCATTTGCAAATATCTTTTGCCATTCAGTAGATTGCCTTTTCATTTTGTTGAATGTTCCCTTTGCTGTGCAAAAGTTGTTTATTTTGATGTAGTCCAACAGTTTAATTTTGCTTTTGTTTCCCTTTCCTGAGGAGACATATCTAGAAAAACTTTCTATGGTCAGTGTCAAAGAAATTATTGCTTATGTTTTCTTGTAATTTTATGATTTCAGGTCTCACATTTACGTCTTTAATTCATTTTGATTTTTTGTGTATGGTATGAGAAAGTGGCCCAGTTTCACTCTTTTACATGTAGCTGTACAGTTCTCCCAGCACAATTTATTGAAGAGACTATCTTTTTCTGATTGCATATTCTTGCTTCCTTTGTCATGGATTAACTGACCATTTAAGCATTATTTCTGGGTTCCACTCTTTTCCATTGATCTATGTTTCTATTTTTGTGCCAGTACCATACTGTCTTGATGACTACAGCTTCAAAATCTGGGATTTTGACACCTCCAGCTTTGTTCTTCATTCTCAAGATTGCTTTGGCCATTTGGGGTCTTCTGTGGTTCCATACAAATTTTAGGATTATTTGTTCTAGTTCTGTGAAAAATGTTGTTGCTATTTTGATAGCAATCACATTCAGTTTGTAGATTGCTTTGGATAGTGTGGACAGTTTAACAATATTGGTTCTTCCAATCCATGAACATGGAATATCTTTCCATTTCTTTGTATCATCTTCAATTTCTTTCATCAACATTATAGAGTTCACCTCCTTGGTTAAGTTTATTCTGAGGTATTTTATCATTTTTGGTGCAACTGTAAATGGGATTGTTTTCTTAATTTCTCTTCCTGCTACTTCACTATTAGTATATAGAAATGCAACATATTTCTATTAATTTTGTATCCTGCAACTTTAATTCTTTTATCAGTTCTAGTAGTTTCTTGGTGGAGTCTTTAGGGTTTTCTATATATAGTGCCATGTCATCTGCAATAGTGAAAGTTTTACTTCTTCCTTAACAATGGTTCATCTTTGGGGCACCTGGGTGCCTCATTAAGCGTCTGCCTTCAGCTCAGGTCATGATTCCAGGATCCCAGAATCAAGCCCCACATCAGGGTCCCTACTCAGCAGGTAGGTGCTTCTCCCTCTCCCACTCCCCCTGCTTGTGTTTCCTCTCTCACTGTGTCTCTCTCTGTCAAATAAGTAAACAAAATCTTTTTAAAAAATGGTTCATCTTTAAAATGTGGCCAAGAACAAATGCAGAAAGAGCTCCCCCATCACTCTGTAAGACCTCCTACACCCAATCAAGGCCCTTCCTTTTTGGGTCAGGATTTGCCAAGAAAATATATCACTCTGGTTTTCACAGAGTGAAAGCTTTCAGAGAAAGTCTATGTTAGCAACTAATAGATATTGCCTAAGAACACACAGTGAAAAATATGAATATATCAGAGATGAACCTATTTCAAAAAGCAGTTCTTCCCAAGGTGCCTGGGTGGCTCAGTCAGTTGGGTGTTTGTCTCTTGATTTTGGCTGAGGTAATGATCTCGGGGTCCTGGGATCCAGTGCCACACTAGGCTCTATGCTCAGCAGGCAGTCTCCTTCAAGACTTCTCTCCCTCTCCCTCTCCTCCTCTCCACCTCATGCGTTCTCTCTCTCTCTCTCTCTCTCTCTCTCTCTCTCTCTCTCTCTCTCTCTCTCTCTCACATGAGAATAAATTTTNTCAAAGGTAAGTAAATCATTTTTTTAAAAGGTAGTTCCTGACATTCCAAATGAGCACAAAAAAATCATGGGATATAAAACTTTTTATACCTAGATTTAAGTTTGTGGGGTGAAACATTTGTAAACCTGAATCACAGGTTTACAAGTAAGCTACTCAGTCTGCAACCCTCCCAACAACAAAGTCCCCTGTCATGACCAACCCTTATTTACCATGTCAAACAATTTCTTAAATTTTTATTATAATCTTTCTTTCTACATAACAGGCCCAAGTAGAAGATGTGTTTTAAAGTTGGGTGGCCTAGGAACACTTGGATGGCTAATCAGTGAAGTATCTGCCTTTGGCCCAGATCATGATTCCAGGGTCCTGGGATCGAGTTCCGCATCAGGCTCCTTGCTTAGCCAGGAGTCTGCTTCTTCCTCTGCCTGCCACTTTGTCTGCTTGTGCTCACTCGCTCTCTCTGACAAAAAAATAAATAAAATATTTTTTAAAAGGGGGGGGTGGCCTTCATTTTCAAAGGACATATTTTTAAGTTACAATAATATGCTTTACTTTACCATAAGGAAAAACCAACATCATAATGGTACATCATTGTATTACAAGAGGAGTGGAAGTTGCAGAAACAAATATATTTGTGTAAGTTTTCTGAGATTAGAATAATTTTTTTATTTTTCTTCAAGGCTGTCATATAATCTTTCCAAGAATAAATATATTCAAATGTCCCCTTTCCTTGACTTACTCTGAATTAGAAAATCGAATTGCTCTAGCCTTGGATTGACCACACCATGTTGCTGATATCATAACTTAAATCCAAGTATTATTTGGCCATATCTGCTGCTCATTCAGGTTCTGTTTTACAACTTGTCTGCCACTAAGGAGTTGCTCTGATTGTGTTGTCTAAAGACCCCTCCAAAGCACTTCATTTTTTTTTTTTTAAGATTTTATCTATTTGAGAGAGAGAGAGCGTGAGAGAGGGGAGGGTCAGAGAGAGAAGCAGGATCCCCACTGAGCAGGCAGCCCAATGCTCGATCCCAGGACTCCAGGATCATGACCTGAGCCGAAGGCAGTCGCTCAACCAAGCCACCCAGGCGCCCTCCAGAGCACTTTAAAATCAAAATGCTTTACCAGTTTTGAAAGCAAAAGTTTCTGAAGGTTCTATAATATCTCCTCCTCTCTTCTTGGGACATTGCACTAGAAGTCACTGACATGGCTATGAGGGGTCCTGTGGGACTTCAGAAGGAGTAGCCGCTTGATCATCACACCTGAGAGTCCAGGGCAATGACTATTATTTTTGTTCTATTTTTTTTTTCAGATTTTATTTATTTATTTGACAGAGAAAGTGAGGGAACACAAGCAGGCAGAGCAGCAGAGGGAGAGGGAGAAGCAGGCTCCCCACTGAGCAGGGAGCCAGATGCTGGGCTCAATCCTGGGACCCGGGATCGTGACCTGAGCCAAAGGCAGTCACCCAACCAACTGAGCCACCCAAGCACCCCTAATATTTTTGTTTTAAATCACATTCCACTTTATGTTCAGGGAAACATAAACTTCTGCAAGAGCTTCCTCCTTCTAACATTTAACAAGTTTGGGCTACAGGCCAAAGGTGTAAGCCTAATCCTACAACCTCACACAAAAACTTCTATTTACTCTTTTAAAAATGAGAATCTTTCCAGTAGAGAACAACTGAATAGGAGCTGATTCCTCAGACAATATCTGTACCTAGAATTTGCAAATAATAAAATGACTACAGTTAGTTTTTATTTATATACATATACATATAAAATTAAAGATATTAGGCAACCATATCTGTTATAGGTTAAATTGTGTCTCTCCAAAAAGATATGTGGAAGTCCTTATCCTGCAATGCCTGTGAATATGACCTTATTTGGAAATAGGGTCTTTACAGATGTAATCAAATTAAGATGAGGTCATTAAGGTGAGCCCCAACCCAAGATGACTGGTGTCCTTATGAAAGGAAAACACCTTGTGAAGATGGAGACACCAAGGGAAATGCCACATGGTGACAGAAGCAGAAACTGACAGAGGTAATGTAGCTGCAAACCGAGGAATGCCAGGAATTATTGGCAAACCACCAGAAGCTAGTAAGAGGCAAGTAAGGATTCCCCTGCAGATTTCAGAGGGAGAGCAACCCTGCCAACACCTTGATTTTAGACTTCCAGCCTCCAGAACTGTGACACAATATGTTTCTGCTATTTTGAGTCACCAGTTTGTGGTATTCTGTTATGCCGGCCGTGAGACTCTAACACAGTATCTCTACTTCTTATTGCTAATTTTCACATCAATGTGAGGTACTTGGTGAACTTTTCCTTGAAAGTACCTTCTTCACTCAACCACTGTAATTGCAGTGATACAGAACCAGGCTCACCCATGCATGCAATGGGTTTAGTATTTTAATATGTATAACAAAAGGTCCTGCTTGCTAGGGTTCCCAGATAAACTGCAGGATGCCTCATTAAATTTCAATTTCAGGTAAATGATGAATAATTTTTTTAGTTACATCCTATGCTTTACCTGGGACATACTTACTATAAAATCATTCATTGTTTAAGTGAAACTCAAATTGAATTGTGTGTCCTACATTTTTATTTGTTAAATCTGGCAGCCCTGCATCCCACCTCATAGATGCAAGGCCTGCTTCTGGAATATTCTGTTATTTGCTGTTTGTTTCTAGTCCTTGAGCCAACAAAACAAACTACCGGATATTGAGTACCATGCAGGCTGTTCTTCCTCTTTGGCTTCCAGAAGCTCCAGTTTAATTTGTAGACACTGTTAACAATTATGGACAGATGATGACCGCTGCAGTGAGTTTGCTTTGGGTAAGCACCATGACATCCATACAGCTTTTATAAAATGCTACACAATCAATAAAAAGAAATTAGAACCATCAATTCTATGTGTAAAGATGTAATCAGCTTTCAGGGGCATTTCAAATTCTTCATTTCAATGTGGTGAGCAACATAAGCATATAAGAACACAAAAGGATTTTTTTTCTTTTTACCAACACTAAATTAATTATTTTTCTAAAAATGTAATATATCCCTTTACGGATAATGCTGTTAGTAGGAGGCTTTGTAATCTACTACTTCAATCTTATTTCTTATTCTCCCTGGACCTCTGCTCCTTCATCTGTAAAATGAAGGAGGTAGAAGACACAATTCCAGGGCCTTTGTCAGGATGCTGGAGTTAGCCGCAGGCTTAATCAACCTTTCTCTCTGTCTACTCCCTTTTGTCTCCCCCCCCACAGATGACCCCACCTCCCATCAAAGTTCCTCTTCCCTAGAGTCAGATAAGGCCTCCCCAAGCATAACAGAAACCACAAAAGAAAGAATTATTAAATTTAACTGAATATATCAAGACTTCATGAACAAAATTAAAAGGCAAATGACAAACGAGAAAAAGTATTTGCATTATATTATATAGAAAAATTTTAACATGCCAAGAAAAATTTGGGCAAAGGACATAATAGGCAATTTACACATTTACACACAGCACACCAGATGTATATGTGTGTATATGCATACACATTTATACACACACACAGAGATGATAAACATATGAAAATAGGTGTCATCCATTGATAACAAAAGAAATACAAATTAAAGAATGCAAGCATCATTTTGCCTATCAAATTGACAAAATTCTTTCAAGGAAACAACCCAAAATTAGAAAAATGTACTCTCGGAACACCTGGGTAGCTCTGTTGGTTGAGCGTCCAACTCTCGATTTCAGTTCAGGTCATGATCTCAGGGTTGTAAGATCAAGCCCCACATAGGGCTCCACGCTGAGTGTGGAGTCTGTTGGAGACTCTCTCTCTTCCTCCCTCTGCTCCTTCCCCCATCTTTCTCTCTCCCTCTCAGAAAGAGAGAGAGAGAGGGAAAGAAAGAAGAGAAAACAAAAGAAATGAAATGAAAAGAGAAGAAAATGCACTCTCATACCCTCCTGGCAACTGTATACAGTGATAGAATCATTTTACAAATCAATTTAGGGCACCTGGCTGACTCAGTCAGAAGAGCATGTGACTCTTGATCTTGGGGTCATGAGTTCAAGCCCCACGTTGGGTGTAGAGATTACTTAAATAAATAAATATTTTAAAAAGAAGATATCAATTTAGTAATTTTTATGAAAGGCCTTAAAATCTACAAAGGTTTTAATTCAGCAATTACACATCTGGGAATTATGCTCAAAGATCTACCTTAAGACCTCATTCACTATATCACTGGTAGCAAAAAAAATTTGGAAACAGCCTAAATCTGGATATGAGTCAATAAATTATGATGCAACATATGTTGGAATATTGTATAGTTATTTAAAAGTATGTGGCAGAAGAATACTTAATGACATAAAATATGTTCACAATATATTAAAACCATTTTAAAACAGCTTGCCAACAGTGTGATCCCATTGCTTTAAAAGAAAATACATGCACATAAGCATGTAACCCGAAATAAAGACTAGAAAAACATATAAAAATTAATAATAAACAGAAATTATTTCTAAGCAGTGGGATTATGATCTTTTATTTCACCCTCCTGCTTTCAAAGTTTTCCACAACGGCTGTGTACTACTTTTCATGTTAAGGAATAAAAATCACACATATTTTATATTTTAATTCATCTATCCTATCTTAAAACCTGCCCTCTGCTGGGCTGCAGTAGGTCAATCCAATAACCACGCCTATGCATTTGTTAGTGTACAAAATAATGCTCTAACCTAGTGAACTAGTTTAGAACACTTGGTTGCAAGAAGAAGAAATTACAGTTTACTGTACATTAAGCCAGAAGAGTAATTATAAAAAGTAGGGTCACGTAAGAACATGGCAGCCCCTGTAACAAACAGTGTGGCTGGATTTGCAGGGAAGGACAGTTTCCAGTAAAAAAAAGTAAAGTCCAGAAAGGCAAAGGCTTGCAAGGAAAAAGGTATAATAGATATCAACCCTACTAGCTAAAGCACGAATGTATTTATTGAGCAGGTCTATGAATAGCTTCTCTGGTGAACTTCCCATCTGTCTTAGATTGGGTTCCCAAGTTGAATCAGAGGAGGAAAGCCGCAGGCAGGATTTCAGGTAGTGTTCTCGGAAGACACTTTACCTGTAAGGACGGGAAGGCTGGGCGGGGCAGAGGAAGCCGCTGACAGCGATCCACTAGCCACTGAGCTCCCAGCCAATCCCGCCGGGCCGCTCTGGGGCGTGACCGCACTTGAGAGTTCTTCCGACCTAAGGCGGGGGGATAGACCTTCGCACATCCACATTACCCAAGACGAGGCACGACGTTGGGCAAGGCAGTTTCCTGCAGCAGACGTGCCAGTTGAAGGACACAGCAGTGAGCCTCTGGCAGCCCATATTCCCAGCAGTCGGGGGCCGGAGGGGTGTGGCACGGCCCTAAAAAGGGCATCAGGGTGGGCACTACAGTCTGCGTGGCAGAGCAGTTAAGCCCTGCCCCCACTTCCTTTTCAAAAGTGTAGGCATAATCCATTTTTAATATTTTAAAGGTATAGTTACACTCATAAAAGAAGCAAATCTATGACTCAGAAATTTAAAAAAAATCTAATGACAAGCAAGGGCTGAAGGCAGTAGACTCTCTGGGATCAGAAGCAGCCAATGGGGCTAGGGAGAAAAAGTCTGGAACCTGAGATATGGTGGCTCCTAGTACCGCTCTGTCCGTTTGTAAAAATCATAGAAGACTTAGCCACTCAATACACTCGTTACAAAGGCTCACACTCAACAGGAGTGAATGCTTGGGTCACCACCAGGTAAAAAACCACAACCCAGTGAGGCACTAGCTGCGAGCAAAGGGAATACGGAATGGGTAGAGGAAAAAGAAATCATAAATACCAACTCCAACTTTATGGTCAGGTACCTAAATGAGAATTGTAGTAACCACATTTTTTTTTCCTTATTTTATCTCTACATTTTACCACCTACCTTTCCCTCTTTTATACAAGGTACGTTGATGTGATAAACTTTTCTTTTAGATTTTATTTATTTGATAGACAGCAAGCATGAGTGGGGGTGGGGGGGAAAGAGGGAGAAGGAGGCTCCCTGCTCAGCGGATGTGGGACTCAATCCCAGGATCATGAAATCATGACCTGAGCCAAAAGCCAAGTGAGTCACCCAGGTGCCCCAATGTGATAAACTTTATAACATGCCTTTTTGGTTATAGGATATCAAGATGGGATTCTGACTTTATTAAAAGAGGTCTGAACATCACTCAGAACCAAAGATGAAAGTATATCTGAACCAAGGATGATGATTAATAGAGTTCTGTAAGCTCGGTCCAACAAAGCAGGCTAGGAAGAGAAAAAACATACCCCAGAAATGGTTATATTGGCTGATGGGCTGCTAGATCTCTCTTTTCTGGGGGAGAGAGTGTGTTTCCACTGGACTGAGAGACAGCTGTATCACCTGAGGCAGGAGTATGTTATTGTTGTTGTTTGACAATTTAAATATAGGTAGAAGTGTATAAATAAAAACTAGCTGTATAACATTCCATTAAAGAGATAAGCCACAGGGGCGCCTGGGTGGCTCAGTGGGTTAAGCCTCTGCCTTTGGCTCAGGTCATGATCTCAGGGTCCTGGGATCGGGCCCCGCATAGGGCTCTCTGCTCAGTGGGGAGCCTGCTTCCCCCTCTCTCTCTGCCTGCCTCTCTGCCTACTTGTGATCTCTCTCTCTGTCAAATAAATAAATAAAATCTTTAAAAAAGAGAGATAGAATAAGCCACAATTGAGCTTACTATTCCCCTATCCTTTTAAGTTCGCTTTTAAGTTCTTTCCAGTTATTGCCATTACACAGCACTGTGAAAAAATTCCTTTTCTCTTTCTGGCAGAGTGGCCAACAGAGTCAGAAAACCAACTGATGGTGGCACCTCAGGGCCTCAGTCTTAATGCCTGTTAATGGACTAGCCTGATTCTCCATGCTAAAATCTTCATACTCAGAAGAGGGGAGGAGAGCAGGAGGAAGCTTCTTCCCAGTGTGGTGTTGTACTCTTATCTACTCATTCAATAAACTTCTAGGAGAAACCACTGGATATTGTGTTCTAACAGTGTTTCATTTACCACAAAATAAAATGTTAGCACTCTTCTGGAAAATATATAGAATTTCATGGCATATCTTTTGTCCTCATTCCATCTTTCTTTCCCATCCTTTTTTTATTTTTTATTTTTCACCTATTTCAAATTTCTTTACTCCTACTGTATTGCGGGTGCCCTCAGTTCTTCCTGGTACAAAGAAGAGAAAGGGAAATTAAGAGTACATCTGCATACTTACGACTGCAATGAACAGAGTGCCCAACTTAGAGTGCTTTAAACAATAAAGGCATATAATCATTTCAAGTAATAAGTCTGAAGGCATACAGTTCAAGAATTGGTCCAGCAGCTCACAGTTGTCATCCAGGGCCTAGGTTCTTCCCATCCTTGTGCTCTGATAACCTCAACACACTAGATTTTCATCCTCTGGTTGATTACCTCTTGATGGTGTAATGGCTGTAGCAACCACAACTATCATGTCCTCACACCACAGTGCCAACACCGGAAGAAAGAAAGAAATGGCCTCCAAATACAAATCTCTCTAATAGGGAGAAAAATCTTTCCTATCCCAGCAGACTTCTCTTATGTCTCATTGACCAGAGCTGAGTCACATGGATACCATTAGCTGCAAATACACTGAGAAAATGAGAGTCTGGCCTTTTTGGCTTCATTCAAGATGGGTGGGCTTTCCTAGAAGGGAGGAGGTAGCAGAAAATATGTATGGAATAGACAACCAAGTGACTGCTATAGATACAGGATTACAGAGTGGGGCTGCTGGTGAGTAGAGGGGTGGATGCATGTTTACATTTCTATGTAAAGACAAAGCTTTTTTTAAAAGCTTTGAGGCTCAAATGTGGTCTTCAATCTTTCTACCTATGTATCACAACATATGGTTCACAACACTCACACACACTCTTTCATCCTTTCGAAACTTGCCTACTCCCCTGTCTCTCTCACATACAAGAAGCCTCCAATAAACTTCCTGCAACATATTTTCTAATATTTTCATTTCAACGCTGTCAATGATGCAGTATCTGATTGTTCTTTGTTTGGAATGGTTGACATGAGCAGACGTATTTACATTTCCCTTCTAGATAATACACCCTTCTGCTTAACAATAATCAGATGTGTCTGGAAGTCTAATGAGTCCCTATGAATAAATTGTTATACGTAATTCAGTAATTCAGAAAAAAAAACTTCAATAAGAACCTTATATTCAAAGACAATGATAAAATACCTACTTCTTAATATATAATCCTCCACCATCTACTCAGTAGTCTCACATTCATTATCTCACTAATCCTCACAATGACCCTGTAAGGTTAGTATCATTATTAGCATTTTACAGATGAAGAATCAACTGGTCATTAGAATTAAGTTGACTTTGGCCAGTCGCAGAGAAGTGACAGACCAGGACTTCAACTCACTTATCAAAACATTACTCCAATTGCTTTCAGGTTCTACACAAGTAGGAAAGAATCCAGGGATTTCTCATATTTTACTAATATGACTATGTTCTTAAGAATTATTAAAGTTTCAGTATGTCACTTAAACTCTCTGTGATCTTTTTTGTCCTATAAATTTGTTCTATAAATTTGGGTCTTAAATAAAGGCTCCCAATCACCAGTAGCCAGAAAAGGTGACCTAGTAAATCTCTGAGCCTCACCTGAGTAATATCTGAACAATTACCACTGCCAGAATTCCTTTCCTCCCAACCCTTACCCCCAGTGTGGTCTTACTCATTCACACGTACATTCAAAAAACATTTAAGGAGCAACTGCCATGGACCAGAAATTTTCAGGGAGAAAAGTAAAGCAACAGGAACAGTGTTCTTCCCTGATGCCTATGCTGTCACTGTCAATAACTTTATAACCCTGCCCTGATTTTCAAAATGTTATGGACATATTAAAGTGGTTTGTTTCTGATGTTTCTTTGTGTTCTAAAACGCTGTGAATCTATGACTTTAAACATGAGAAATCTAATTAAGAGAGTGACTATAACAAAGAGGGACTGGGCTGCCTGGGTGGCTCAGTCGGTTAAGCATCCGACTCTTGATTTCCATTCAGGTCATGATCTCAGGGTCTTGAGATGCAGCCCCGCATCGGGCTCTGCGCTGGGCGTGGAGCCTGCATGGAATTCTCTCTCTTGCTCTCCCTCTTCCCCCACCACATCCCTCTCTAAATTAAAGAGAGAGAGAGAGAGAGAGAGAGAGAGAGAGAGAGAATGATGGACCTGTAAGGAGAGAAATGATCAGTGAAAGGAAAGGACTAAAGCTAGATATAACCGCCCAGTCTTTTGCTATTAGCATTTCCTTGGATAACACACAGCCTCACTTGGGTGAGGTCCAGATGAAGCCAGCACTTCCACGGTCCCAAAGGTGGCCCCATCACATCGGCCCCATCTCCCCACAGGCCCACTGTGCCTTCTCACCAGATCAACACCAGAGCCTGATGATCAGATCACAGTTTGTATTACAGGGTGCACCTGGGACCCTAGGTGCAGGCCTATGCGGTGTCTGTGAAAGCTCAGATTTCCTAGTAGCAAAGATGGGTGGTGATGGATGTTTATGACTCCAGAGGGCCACCATGAAGATTAATGACTTATGTTTTGCAAAGTGTTTTTAAATCCCCAGATGAGAGCTGCTCCTACAGCTGGCTGCTGCATGATTAGCATTTGCTTGCTTTAAATTGGTTGCTCCCACCATATCTCAAGGCCCTAAGAAAGACCCAGATTAAAAGAAATGCCCACGAGTCCACTGATGGCTTTTAGATTGCACTTCCCCAGAGGCTGATGGGCTGACAGAAACAGAACACTCCTTTTCAGCAGCACCTTTACACAGACACACTGCATCTTGACTTTCAGATGTGGGATCAAGATCATGAAAGTCACATTTGAACCAACATCTGATGTCCCCCTTGAGGCCACATGCAGACTGCCAGCACACTGTTCTGCTTTGGGAACATTTCCAGGCTAATAGCAAAATGATTTCTTATGGGACTATTGGAGAGGGAAAGACTGAGTGGAGATTGATCTTGCTATTTAGAAAAATAATTAGTAAATAAGTTTGAGTGATAATCACAGAAAATCCAAACTGGTTTAACATGTGTGGCTTCTAATGAAGTGAAAATTGATTAGAAACTATACTTACAATCTGATTATCCTTAAAAAACCTGGAACAATGACCAGTTTTGGAATTTTGTATTATTTCAAAACTGATTGGAGGGGGGAATGGGAATTTGAGCAACTGACACTTTAAAAGATAAAAAATAAATTGCATTGATCCAATAAAGAGAAAATAAAATTACTGTATTGCTTTTCCCCTGTGAAGCATTTTCCCTGGCCTTTCAAGTTTTGTTAAAGAATATTAAAAGCATCGAAATGAGCAAGAGTTGTAATTTATAATTATGTGACCCATGCACATTCTAAAAGGTTTCCATAGTACCACTCACACAGATTTGGAAGTCAACTTTGAAGTAGTTACAAGTGCAGTGAAAAATCTGCATTTGAAAAGTTCTAATGGCTGGTGGAGTCAGAGTTTTCACAAAAATAGACAGAGTAAACCCTTGCCCTCCAGATAAATTAGATTTTAAATGAATAGCTAGTAATAATGCATGAGGTAGTCACATGAATATTATCAAACATTATTGACTAAATGTACCAAATGTAGAAGTATATTAGGAAAAATGGTGACTTTATCATGGCTTATTTTGAATTTTCAATTTTCTTAATATTTAGTTAAAGTCCAAGTGGCTTGAGGAATAATAATAAGTTCTATAGCCTTTAGCTTCTGGGTTATTTTCAGCAGTCCTCATTGAGTCTGTATTGAGAAAGAAAAAGAAAAATTTACAAAGGCCACCATTCGACAGTATCTCCCTATATTCTTGAATAAATTTCACAAGTGACTAGGAATAATATTGAAGGGTTAGGCTTCAATAAGTAATTCAGAGAATACCCTTCTTTTGATCAGCTAAAAAGGAACCAGGGATTATCTTGCACTTAGTTATATTTTTACCATTTAGAAGTAGCAATATTCACTGAGACACAGAGGTCCAGAAAGTGAGGAACAAAGCTCTGTCCGCTCTATTCCCAGTTACAGTTCTGGACCACTATATAGCTAGGTGCCATGGGAATGACAAATGGGACCAGAGTAATGCAGTAAGTATATAGTCTTAACTAAAAACATGACTACTAGGAGCCGAATGGTAGGACCTGAATACCAAAGAACCAAGTTGCTACTAACCTAGAAACCCTGGAAAATGACCAATAACAATACTGATACTTACCACCTTTTCTTTAGTGCCTATTATATGACAGGCACTAGGCAAACATTATTATTAATATTCACAACTCCTTAAGACCAAAATGATTATCCCCATTTTACAGATGAGAAAATCAAAGACCAAGAAATTAAATCACTTGTCTAAGTTCAAGCAGCACAACACAGGAAAAGCATAATTCAAACACAAGCTACTGTGATATCAAAGTCCATGTACCAGACCCCTCCACAAACCAACTGAGCCTGAACTGCAGAGCTGCAAATACATGTTTATGCATCTTGTATATTTATATACTAGGGTCTGTGTTAGGGGCATGATCTTTAGTACCAAAAGAACAGAAATCATATAAAAAGGTGATCATATTTTACACAATACATATTGAAAGCTATCATCTGAGAAATTACTTTTGTGTCTTTCTCCAGGTGTGACAGTCTGCATGAATAATTGAGAAAATCAAGAATAATATACCTAAGTCAGTCATGTACAAAGGGTTTTGGATCATCATGACTGGCTTAGACCAGTGATCTCTAAGTGTGGTCCTTGGACCATCAGCATTACCTTGAAACTTGTTAGGAATGCCCCACTCCAGACCCACTGAATCAAATACTCCGGGAATGGGTCTCAGCCCTGTTTAACAAGCCCCTCCCCCAGGTGAAAATGACGCATGCTCAAGTCTGACAACACTTAGGCTTTGACCAGTTCTGAATCAACCTTGGAAGCTAGAGCATGATCACATCCCTGAGGACAACTAAACAAATGCGGGGCTCTGACAGCAAGAAAGGTGTCTGACACAGAGTCTCTGAGTCAAATGCTCCAGGGGATCAGAGAAAGGTTGGAGGCCTCAGGGGAAATGAGGAGTGACTCCACCAGCAGGATGGGGAGAATTTATGGGACCAAAAAGGGGACTTCGAAAAGTGGAAACAAAATGAGAGAAAGAAGTCACTATAGTTCCTTTAGCCCAGAGCCACTTAACTGATTAGCATTCATTTGTTGCAGATGAAGTAAAAATTCATTTCCCCTCATGTCAACCTAATATACACGAACACCCCCAACTCCTTCTTTTTCAATTATAAGTATGCCTAAAGGGGAATTGTAATTTAAAGTACCTCAATGTGAACAAAGCAACTAATTCCCTTGTGGTTATTTTTCATATTTAGATTAACTTAGTGAGACCTTACATTACCCACATCATAGTTCCTCTGTATACCTAAATTATTACTACTTTTCTCAAATGGCCAGTACAAATTTTAACAGTAATATCTGGGGTAATATTTTCAGCTACTGCTTTGGGGTTTTCTAATGTGAACAAGAAATGAATCCCAAAATGTGGCAAATAAATAGGTTACAGATAAGTAACAGATTGAGAAGAACATTTGTAACACATAGACTAGAAATGGAGTTAATATTCATAATATATAAAGAGCTCCTACCAATAAAAAAGAAAAACAACTCAGTAGAAAAATGAGCAAAGGAAGCAAATGGGTCATTCATTCATCATTCAACAACTATTATTTTTTTGGATTCAATATCATTTGCATCCTGGCTCCACTCTTTCTAGTTGTGTAATCTTTAGCAGTTTTTTTTTTCTTTTTTAAGTAAACATGGGGCTTGAATTTACGACCCTCAGATCAAGAGTCCCATGCTCTACCAAGTGAGTGGAGAAGGTGCTCCTGGGTTTTGGCACTTTATTTAACTTCCCTCTGACTCGGTTTTCTCACCAGTCATAAGCATCCTAATAACATACCTACTTCATAGGGTCTTTGTAAGTATTAAAATATATGTAAAGTACAAGAAGGCTCAGAAAATGCTAGAGATTGCTATTATTATGTTACATATTATATGATAAACTACTAGGCACTAGCAATTCTCAAAAGAAGAAAAATAAATGGCCAAAAAATAGTACAAGATGTTTACTATCAAAGATATGCACAGGTTTGTGGGGAAATAGCATTTTCATACTTTGTCAGTGTAAACTGGGGGCAAACATTGTGGAGCAGGTGGACAGTATCAACTTTAAATGTATATGCCCTTTGATGTCAGAATTCGAACACTAGGAATTTAACTGGGGGTACTCAACAAAGCATGAAAATACCCATCACAATATTTTTATAACAGAAAAAATTGGAAATATCCTGAACATCCATATACAGACATGATTAAAAGAAATGTGGTATATTCAAATAATGGAAAACCCACTAAGAAGAATAAGATAGATGTATAAGTACTAATATGAAGACAGCTTCAAAAATATATTGTTTTCAAAAGTGTAATGAGATCTTTTTGTGAACATCTCCAAAGGATTTACATATTATATTACACATGCATGAAAATTTTCTAGAAGAGTAACGTGGTCACCTTGGGGTAAAGAATTAGAGATTAGGGGTGACAGTTGTTAACTAATTGTGGCAAACATTTCACAATGAATACTTGCATCAAATCATTATATTGTGAACCTTGGACTAATACAATGTTATATGTCATTTACATCTAAATAAAAGTAGGGGAAAAAAAGAGATAAGGGATTTTCATTTTAATTTTTCCTTTTTATACTACTGGAATTTTTCTGGGAATAGATACTACTCTTTTTAAGAAACTGCAGCTTGTCTTTTTTCTCTTCTTTATTTTTCAGTCATTTTCCAAAAATCTAATTTAAAAAAGAACAAATATTTATCCTCTCACACAGTTTCTAAGAATCAGAAATCCAAGCATAGCTTATTGAGGTGGTTCTAGCTGTGAGGTTACAGGCAAGTTGTAGACTGGGGCTGCAGACTCATCCAAAGGCTTGACTGGAACTAGGGCTCTGACCACAAGGTCACTGACATGTCTCCTAGCCAGAGGCTTCAGTTCTTCACTTAGTGGCCCTTCTCAGAGAGAAATTGCTGTCTATTTCTCAACATGGTCTCCTCATTATACCCCATTGCTTCTGCTTCATTCTAATTCATTAGAAGTGAACCAGCCCAAATTCATGAGGAAGGGAGTTAGAAATATTAAGGAATTTGTAGACATTCCAAACCACTATAGAAGAAGAATATTTGGGAGGCAAAATATTGCTGGAAGCAACATATTGAAGTAGATATGTGGAAAGAATACGGAGAGCTGGGGTTTATTTCCTGACATACAGCCAGCACATAATAAATGTCTGTTACATGAATGCATGAATAACAACTTGTCTGAGATTGTTTCCAGCCTTTGGCCACAGGCATAAGAGTAGTCCCCACATTACAGGGCTCTCCTGAGGGCTGAGTAGAATAACAGATAACAGAGCTTTTTGTAAATTCAACACTTGTATCCAATGACACCTGAAGGTGAACATGACCTAGAACATGAGGAAGGGGCCCCAGCACACAGGAGTCCTTGCTTATACCAGGTATCTTCTCTACCTGTTTAGGGCCTAGGACCTGGGCTACTGCTCCAATTCCAGCTCTCTATCTCTACCGCAGTCCAGACTCCTCAGTGTTCTACCACCAGTTGTTGCTAACAACCTAACATTTTATTTTATGAAACACCACCAAACTCTTCCAGTATTCCCCATCTCAATAAATGGCAGCTCCATTCCTCCCATTTTTCAGGCCAAAAACTTGGAGCTGTTCTCAACATCTCTGTGTCTCTCACTCTTCCTATCCAATCCATCAGCAAGTCCTACCTATATCCAGAATCCAGCTGCTTCTCACCATTTTTATGACCATCACCCCCTGCCCACCATATCACCTGATATACCAACATGATTTCTTTACATGTCTCCAAAAACTTTTCAACAAGCCATTTGCCCAGATCTAATGTCCAACTCTGGATACAATTTCTTACACTGCCACCAGCATTGTGTGCAACATTTTCCACAGGTTATATAACACAATATTATGTAATAACTAGGCATGACACCTGCCTACCAGCACTGCGTTACAACATCATAAGCAATCTGTGAGCATCATCTGTCTCCTGCATCCCATCCAGGCCTGACCAAGGTCTACCATGGCATGTGACATCTAGAACTACTAAGCTCTCCACAACAAAGAGGGGACACTGCCGAACACTGAGGCTTGCAGAAGAGTAAAATAAAATATATATTATCCTCTATGATATTGTTGTACTATCCAATTTAATCAAGCCTTGAACTGCCAGGCCTGTCCTGTCAGATAATAAAGACTTTATTGCTTGAACTATTAGTTGGCTTTTCTGTTGCAGCAAAAACATCCTTATCAATATAACAGCTATAACTAGGAAGGAGGATGGCAACTTAAAACAAAAAGAAATACAGTAGGTCAGTTAAAAATAGAGTCATAAAATGATTTTAGAAACCTACCAGAGGAACAGAATAGATGATGCCACCAAAAATCTAAGCTCAATTAAACATCAGCATTAAGTTCAAAGTTCCAAACAACAAAGGGCTGGGGGGAGAAAAGGAATATCAACTCTCTTGAATGAGAAAACCTTTTCCTGATGCTAATTCCATGAGCTATTTATCATGAAAAGATAAAGGACACAGAACAACATAATGGATGCAGTGTGTCTGTAGCAAAAATTGTTGATGCTACACCAAATGCCCACGTGCTCCTCTCTATTTCCCAGCCCCCATGAATCCCAGTGGGATCATGTCACTAATTCTTTTTTTTTTTTTTAATGGGAAAATTTGTAGCTGCTGCTGATTTACCTAAAATTATCTTTTAGTCCCAGGGCACCAGCGTGGCTCCATCAGTTAAGCATCTCACTTTGGCTCAGGTCATGGTCTCAGGGTTCTGGGATCGAGCCCTGCATGGGGCTCCTTCCTCAGCAAGGAATCTGCTTCTCCCTCTTCTTCTCCCTCTGCCCGTCCCCTGCTCATGCTCCCTGTCTCTCTCTCTCTCAAATAAATAAATAAAATCTTTAAAAAAAAACAACTATGTTTTAGTCCCTGAACTGTGTTAAGTTGTTACTCTTCTTTTTTAATTCCCCTTAACAGTTAACATACAGTATTACATTAGTTTCAGGGGTACAATATAGTGATTCAACGATTCTATGCATTTTCTCAGTACTCAACATGATTTTACTCTTAATTCTCATCTATTTCACCCAGTCCCCCACCACCTCCCCTCTGGCAACTGTCAGTTTGTTCTCTATGGTTAAGAGTCTGTTCTTGAGTTTGTCTGTCTCTTTTTTCTTTGTTCATTTGTTTTCTTTCTTAAATTCCACATATGAGTAAGATCATATGGTATTTGTCTTTCTCAGACTTATTTCATTTGACATTATACTCTCTACTTCAATTCATGCTCTTGGAAATGGCAAGATTTCATTCTTTTTTATGACTAATATTTCATTCATATATATATGTATATATATGTATACACACACACACACACACCACAACTTCTTTATCCACTCATCTATTAATGAACACATGGGTTGCTTCCATAATTTGGTTATTGTAAATAATGCTACAATAAATATGTTGTTGGCCATTTGGATGTCTTCTTTGGAGAAATGTCTGTTCATGTCTTTGGCCCATTTTTAATTGGACTATTTGGGTTTTTTGATGTTTAGTTGTATAAATTCTTTATATATTTTGGACACTAACCCTTTATCAGACATGTCATTTGCAAATATCTTCTCCCATTCAATAAGTTGTCTTTTAGTTTTGTTGATGGTTTCTTTTGCTGTGCAGAGCTTTTTATTTTGATGTAGTCCCAGTTTATTTTTGCTTTTGTTTCCTTTGCCTTTGGAGACATACCTAGAAAAATGTTGCTACAGACAACATCAAAGAAATTACTGCCTGAACTCTCTTCTAGGATTGTTATGGTTTCAGGTCTCACATTTAAGTGTTTACTGCATTTTGAGTTTATTTTTATGTATGGCGTGAGAAAGTGGTTTAGATTTATTCTTTTGAATGTGGCTGTCCAGTTTTCCCGGCACCATTTGTTGAAGTGACTGTCTTTTCCCATCGTATATTCTTGCCTCCTTTATTGAAAAGTAATTGGTCATATAATCATGGGTTTATTTCTGGGCTCTCTGTTCTGCTCCACTCATTTATGTGTCTATTTTTGTGCCAGTACCATACTGTTTTGATTATATTGCTTTGTAGCATATCTTAAAATCTGGGATTGTGATATTTCCAATTTTTTTGTTCTTTTTCAAGATTGCTTTGTCTATTCAGGGTCTTTTGTGGCTCCATACAAATTTTAAGATTATTTGTTCTAATTCTGTGAAAAATGCTGTTGGTATTCTACAGATTGCATTCAATCTGTAGATGGCTTTGGTACTATGGACACTTTAACAATATTTGTTCTTCCAATCCATGAGCATGGAGGATCTTTCCATTTGTATCAGTTTTAATTTCTTTCATCAACATTTTATAGCTTTCAGAGTACATGTCTTCCACCACCTTGCTTAAGTTTATGTCTAGGTATTTTATCATTTTGGGTGCAATTATAAATAGGATCGTTTTCTTAATTTTCTTCCTATTACTTCATTATTAGTGTATAGAAATGCAACAGATTTCTGTATATTGATTTGTATCCTGCAACTTCACTGAGTTCATTATCAATTCTAGTAGCTTTTTGGTGGAGCCTTTAGGTTTTCTACATATAGTATCATGTCATCTGCAAATAGTGAAAATTTTACTTGTTCCTTACCAATGTGGATGCTTTTTATTTCTTTTTCATGTCTTTTTGCTGTGACTAACACTTCCAGTACTATGTTCAACAAAAGTGGTGAGAGTGGACATCCTTGTCTTGTTCCTTATCTTAAAAGAAAAGCTCTCGGGGCGCCTGGGTGGCTCAGTGGGTTAAAGCCTCTGCCTTCGGCTCAGGTCATGATCCCAGGATCCTGGGATCAAGCCCTGCATCCATCGGGCTTTCTGTTCAGCAGGGAGCCTGCTTCCTCCTCTCTCTCTGCCTGCCTCTCTACCTACTTGTGATCTCTCTCTGTGTCGAATAAATAAAATCTTAAAAAAAAAAAAGAAAGAAAAGCTCTCAGTTTTTCGCCATTGAGTATGATGTTATTTGTGAATTTTTCATATTTGGCCTTTGTTATGTTGAGAGATGTTACCTCTAAACTTTCTTTGTTGGGGATTTTTATTATGAATGGATGTCATATTTTGTCAAATGCTTTTTCTGCATCAATTGAGATGATATGATTTTTTTTTAATTTTATTTTTATTATTTGCCCAAGGGGTACAGGTCTGTGAATCATCAGGCTTATATCTTTCACAGCATTCACCAAAGCACAAACCCTCCCCAATGTCCATAACCCATCCACCCTATCCCTACCCTCCCACTCCCCAGTAACCCTCAGTTTGTTTTATGAGATTAGAAGTCTCTTATGGTTTGTCAAGATGATATGATTTTTATCCTTCCTCTTATTGATGTGATGTATCACAGATTTGCAAATATTGAGCCACACTTGCATCCCAAGAGTAAATCTCACTTGATTGCAGTGAATGATTTTTTAATACATTGTTGGATTCAGCTTGCTAATATTTTGTTGAGGATTTTTGCATCTATGTTCATCAGAGATATCGGCCTGTAATTCTCTTTTTTTGAACTGTCTTTATCTGGTTTTGGTATTAGGGTGATGTTGGTTTCACAGAGTGAATTTGAAAGCCCTCCTTCTATTTTTTGGAATAGATCAAGAAGAACAGTTATTAACTCTTCTTTAAATGTTTGGTAGAATTCAGGACACCTGAGTGGCTCAGGTGGTTAAGCAGCTGCCTTCAGCTCAGGTCATGATCCCACGATTCTGGGATCAAGGCCCACATCAGGTTTCCTGCTAAGTGAGCAGCCTGCTTCTCCCTCTGCCTCTGCCTGCTGCTCCCTCTGCTTGTGCTCTCTCTGTCAAATAAGTAAATAAAGTCTTTTTTAAAAAAAATGTTTGGTAGAATTCACCTTCACAGAAAACAAAGGACTTTGTTTGTTGGGACCTTTTTTTATTACTAATTCAATTTTTATTACTAATTCAATTTTTATTACTAATTCAATATCATTGCTGGTAATCATCTCTTCAAATTCTCTATATCTTCCTGCTTCAGTTTCCGGAGATTATATGTTTCTAGGAATTTGTCCATTTCTTCTAGGTTGTCCAGTGTGTTGGCATATAATTTTTCATAATATTCTCTTACAATCCTTTGTATTTCTGTGGTATCAGCTGATATTTCTCCTCATTTCTGATTTTGTTTGAGTCCTCTCCCTCTCTCTCTCTCTCTCTTTTTTTTAAATAAGTCTGGCTAAATGTTTATCAATTTCATTGATCTTTTCAAAGGACCAGCTCCTGGTTTCATTGATCTGTTCTATTGGGTTTTTTTGCTTGTTTGTTTTTTAGTTTCTATTTCATTAATTTCTGCTCTAATCTTTATTCTTTCCTTCCTCCTACTGGTTTGGGGTTTTGTTTGTTCTTCTTTTTCAAGCTCCTTTAGAGGTAAGGTTAGGTTACTTACTCGAGATTTTTCTTGATTCTTGAGGTACACCTGTATTGCTATAAAATTCCATCTTAGAACAGTTTTTGCTGCACCCAAAGACTGAACCACTGTGTTTTCATTTTCATTTGTCTCTATGTATTTTTTTTATTTCCTCTTTGATTTCTTGCCTGACCTATTCATTGTTTAGTAGCATGTTATCTAACCTCCATGTATTTGTGTTCTTTGCAGGTTTTTTCTTGTGGTTGATTTCTATTTTCACAGCATTGTGGTTGGAAAAGATGCATGGTACAACTGCAATCTTTTTAAATTTGTTGAGACTTATTTTGTGACCTAATATGTTCTATTCTGGTGAATATTCCATGTCATCACTAATTCTTTCTTTTTTTTTTTTTTTTTTTTTTTTTTTTTTTTTTAGATTTTATTTATTTGACAGAGAGACAGTGAAGAGAGGGACCACAAGCAGGGGGAGTAGGAGAGGGAGAAGCAGGCTTCTTCTGAGCAGAGAGCCCAATGCAGGGCTTGATCCCAGGACCCTGAGATCATGACCTGAGCCAAAGACAGACACTCAAAAACTGAGCCACCCAGGCACCCTGTCTTCACTAATTCTTAACAATGGAATATGAGCCGGAGTGATATGTCACTTCTAATCCAAAAAGGATGTACTTTATCCACATTCTTTCTTCCATCCATGCAGTGGTAACCAAGAACTCCAAGACATCAGAGTTGTGAAAGAAAAACAACTTGGACCCCTGAGTCACCACATGGAGGAGAGCCAAGTAGGGGAGCTACCCAACCTACATCAGCCTGTGCTATAAAAGAGAGATAAACATTTGCTGTATTAAGCCCCTGAGATTTTCAGGTTTATCTGTTTCATAGAACAGCTTAGCCTAGCCTGGCTACTATAGTCTACTTAATTAAGAGTCTAGAATCAAGAATGTCAATTAAAATAGACAGATAACTAAAATTTAATTCTTTCAAGTTGACCACACCCTTCCTTTTACAAACCCATCCTCAGCCTGTCTCCCATACATACACAGAAATACACACTTCGGCATATTTTCTTGAGTTGACTAGGCATCCTGTATCTCTAATAGATGCCCCCTTCTCGGGGAAGTCTTATTCACATCAATTTCATTTCATCCTTTCTCTGCAACATTTAGGAAGTTGAAAACAAAGAATGAAGATGAAGGTAAGTCTAAACACAAATTTAAACGATGATATGAAAGAGAACATCACCTGAATGTTGTATATATATTTGGAGAATTCTCTGTTTTTCAACAATAAAAATCATGTCACACTATATGACTTCAAATGCTCTGGTAAGAATTCAATAATCTGTTGTTATAAAAAGTTTGCCAAACCAACAGTAGTTGAGATCTCCAAACAAGAGATGTTTCTTGACCAAAAAAATCATTAGCACATACATTTCAACTACATAAAAATAAACTCTGGAGGAGCTGAAAACTAAGGGGATAAAAGGGATAGACATGCAATGGAACACTGTTGAATTTCATCATTTCAGGTGCCAATTCACACGTTTTTCCTCCCTCGGTCTTCCTGGGTATAATGCAAGTACTGATCTTCCTTTACTTGAGCTGCTCCAGCCACCACCCTGGAGAGGTTTAACACTGAGGCATCCTTCCTGTTAGATGACTAGGGAAGGAGTTGCTAGATCTCCAGTTCTAACCTGAGCCCCCTTTACCACCACTGGGTACACTCGTACCCAGAACACTATATCCCAAAATGACCACTAATTTCCTTTGTGAACCTTGAATCTCTCCCCCTTAAGTTCCTCTTATTAAGTTCCTGTTTAGGAGTTTATAGAAATCTTTCTTTGGTCCCTATCTAAAATTATTATTATTACTACTCCTGCACCCTCTCCCCCCAAAAAACCCTACCCCCTAAGTTTAGGGCATAAACCCAAGGAGAGTTAATAATACTAAGTATTGGGGTGCTTGGATGGCTCAGTGGGTTGAAGCTTCTGCCTTCGGCTCAGGTCATTATCTCAGGGTCCTGGGATCAATCCCCGCATCAGGCTCTCTGCTCAGCAGGGAGCCTGCTTCCTCCTGTCTCTCTGCCTGCCTCTCTGCCTACTTGTAATCTCTCTCTCTGTCAAATAAATACATAAAAATCTTTTTAAAAAAAGAATAATAATACTAAGTATTCAGCAGGCCATATGCTAGCAATTCTTCTATAGTATCTTTAAATCCCCACAACCATACTCTAAGGTAGGTACCATTATTAGCCCCATTCTGCAAGTAAGAAAACTGAAACCCGAAGGTTAGGTAACTTCTAGTTACCTAACTAGTGCTCAGTGCTTCTAGGCTAGGGAGTGGCAGGGTCACTGCTACCTGACACTATTTTTTTTTTATTTACTTGACATAGAGAGAGATCAGAACACAAGTAGGCAGAGAGGCAGGCAGAGAGAGGAGGAAGCAGGCTCCCCACTGAGCAGGGAGCCCAGTGCGGGCCTCGATCCCAGGACCCTGGGATCATGACCTGAGCCGAAGGCAGAGGCTTTAACCCACTGAGCCACCCAGGCGCCTGCCTGACACTATTTAATTTAAGGAATAAAATGTGCCACAGTATAATGGGTTTTAATAAACTAATATCTTGTCTAGAGGCCAGAGAGTGAAAGTGACCATTGTGTCGACAGATCACATGATGTTCCCAATCTGTCTAGGGCCTCCCAGGCTTGGGTAGATGGGGCAGCACCTGCTCAAAAGAGACCTGAGGACATGTGTGTGTGGGTGACAGTGGCAAGTGCAGAGAAGGGAACTGACCCAGCCAGGAAAAGGTATTACCCAAGTTAGTCCACAAATGGGTGGCTTGAATTAAAAAGGTTAATTTTTTTTATCAGTAAATCGAGAAAAACCAATGTAAATGTCATAATTTTTGGTGTTAGCCAAATGTTTAGACAGGCTAATCCAAAAACTGAGTGCCCTCACAAGGAAATCCACTCTATGTGATGTCTGCACTGTCAGGCCGGGGTCAGAGGAAGAGGGTCAGAAGGGCTCCTTTAAGGAGTTTCACCAGCCGCTGACTATCTTCTCAGTGCTGGTTTGATCCAGCCTCATTTCCCCCCACACTCTCCCTCCTGAATCAGAGTTAAATCAATCTCATTTTTGGAAGGTTCTTTATTCTTTTAAATCTACAGTATATTCAAAGTAAGAATAAGACAAGATTCGAGTTCTTTGAATAGGTATATATTCCAAGATAAATATACTCAAGCTCATACTCATTTATTGAATCAATATGGAAAGTTATAAACTAAATTTAACATCAATTCTCAAACCTTGCATTGAAGAAGAGCACCCTCCTCAGGCCACAACTAACTTACTGAGTTATATTACTAGTGCTAATCGGTCATTTAGCTTCCAAGATGAGAAAGTTGTGCAACAGTAAGTGAAAATTACAGAAGTATATGCCAACCATCCCATAATTCACCCCCAAAGTCATCTTAACTCAAATTCTCATTTAATAAAGGCAACTGCTGGCCAATATTTTGTGTAGGGAAAAGAACACTAAAGTCAAAATGTTTTAGTTCAAGTTCCACCACTAACTGTGTGACCTTGATTAAGTTGATGAACCTCTCTTAGTCTCCATTTACTCATCTCTAAGATGGGTATAATCCTTCCTAAATCTGCCAATACAGCTCAAATAAATAAAATACATCTCAAAGTACTTTGTAAAATACAAAGCAAGTTTAAAAATACAAGGCAATTATAAATATCAGGTATTATTAGTCCTAATCTTTACTGAAATGATATAGTATGAGGAATCGCTTCATTTTGTTCAGATCTAGAACGTCATACTTGAGAAAAAAGACATTTGTTATTTTTGTATAATAGATATCCACTTGTTTAAAAGTGAATAAAATCTCCAATTCCAAAAAGCAAACAAACAAACCAACACTGGTTCTGCAGAGGATCTTTGCCACACATAAAGATGTGTACTCCAGACTTACATCTTAGATGATTTGCTTTCCAGCTCCTCATCAGGCTTTGAATCATTTAAATTAGAGATCAGTATCAACGAAGATTCACTAAGCATCAGACATAGGGCACTGTGTTAGGAATTCAAAGAAAGCTTAGTGAAAAGCACTGAATTTGTATTTTTTTTAAGGTTTTATTTATTTATTTGACAGAGAGCGATCACAAGTAGGCAGAGAGGCAGGCAGAGAGGGGGGGGGGAAGCAGGTTCTCCGCTGAGCAGAGAGCCCGATGTGGGGCTCGATCCCAGGACCCCGAGATCATGACCTGAGCCGAAGGCAGAAGCTTAACCCACTGAGCCACCCAGGCACCCCTGAATTTGTATTTAAATCTTAGATGCTAAGAAGCACCTCAAGAGATCACCTAATTTAGGGAGTAAGTTTCTCTTACAGATTCTGTGTCAGAGAAAGATCTCGAAGCATAAAAATTTGTTAATTATGATTAACCTCTAGAAAGTATGGTTAAAAGTAGGAACATCACATCTGTTTTGTTCAGAAGTTTTAAATAATAAACACATGTTGCTTTTGTCATCTAAGGAATCAAACAAAATGATTTGTAAAGGCAGGTACGCTTTTTTTAAAGACTGAAGCCAAAAAGTATAGTCAAAGCCCTAGTTTCAAAGAACATTCCAGAGATGATGCCCAGCCTAACAGAAAACTTCAGACTCCTTTGCTTGCACCTCACCTTTAGCAACTTTGTAAATAATATATCTTACACAGTTTTAAACGAAATATCTAATTTTATCACCATAATTATTTCAAAGGATATAATTTTTGGCATGCTGTAAATATTGATATTTTTAAATGTATACAAGTGACTCTAAATATCATAGTGATTTCATACCCATTTATCAGACATTAATAAACAAGCTCCTCTTTAAAAGTTGAAAATGCTACATTCTTCATCTTTCTCCTTTAACTCTGACTGAATCAGTCAGGGTTCAGAGCAAGAAAACAGAAGCCCCTAAGGGTACCTGCTTGGCTTGGTCAATGGAGCATGAGATTCTTGATCTTGGGATTGTGAGTCTGAGCCCTACACTGGGTGTAGAAGTTACTTTATAAATAAATAAATAGGGGCGCCCAGGTGGCTCAGTCGGTTAAGCGGCTGCCTTCGGATCAGGTCATGATCCCAGGATCCTGGGATCAAGACCCGCATCAGGCTCCCTGCTCAGCGGAGAGCCTGCTTCTCCCTCTCCCTCTGCCTGCTGCTCTGCCTACTTGTGCTCACTCTCTATCTCTCTGTCAAATAAATAAATAAAATCTTTCAAAAAATAAAATTAAATAAATAATTTTTTTAAAAAAAGAAATGGAAGCCCCTCAAGGCCTTTTAAGTAGAAAGGAATTTAATACAAAGAATTACATTCTTCCACAATCACCAGAACAATATCTAAGTAGACTTCCCGAAGTCCAGCCTGGACAAATCTATAGAGATAGAAGGTAAATGCCTTGCTTCCTAGGACTGGTTTGGGGGCAAAGAGAGTGACTGTTAACAGGGGAAGTAACTTCACGGGAACACAGCCCTGTCCATTTGGGTATTGTCTGTGGCTGCTTTTGCACTATAAGGGACAATTGGATAGTTGTGACAGACTATGTGATCCTCAAACTCTGAAACATTTACTATGGGTTCTTTAAGAAAAAGTGTGCCAATATCCCTTCTATTCAAAGATGCAATTTTGAACTTTCAGAAGGAATAGGTAATTTTTCACCTTCTCTTCTTGAAATGAAACTAAATAAGCACCCAGGGCACAGAATGAGACACTAGAGAAAACAAGTCCTCACCAAGCTGTTTCTCACTAATAACAATTATAAAAATACAGAATGGTCCTCCTTGCAGGTCAGAATTTCCCAGCATGGTTCTTTACAAATTTTAAATATTTGAAATCTAAGAAAGATAAACAATAGTTTTATTTTTAAATGGTAATATTTATAGTATACCAGAAATTGTATCTTTTGCAACTACCTAAACTTCAAATGATAATTTTTAGATGTAAACTTAAAAATATATGTGGAGGGATGCCTGGATGGCTCAGTTGGTTGAGCATCTGCCTTCAGCTTGGGTCATGATTCCAGGGTCCTGGGATTGAGTCCCACATCGGGCTCCCAGCTCAGCGGGGAGCCTGCTTCTCGCTCTGCCTGCCATTCTCCCTGCTTGTGTGATCTCCCTCTCTCTCTCTCTCTCTCTCTCTCTGACAAATAAATAAATAAAATATTTTTTAAAAAATAAAATAATTGGGCGCCTGAGTGACTCAATGGGTTAAAGCCTCTGCCTTCAGCTCAGGTCATGATCCCAGGGTCCTGGGATCGAGGCCATCACTGGGCTCCCTGCTCAGTGGGGAGCCTGCTTCCTCCTCTCTCTACCTGCCTCTCTGCCTACTTGTGATCTCTCTCTCTCTCTCTCTCTCTCTCTCTCTCACTCTCTCTCTCTGTCAAGTAAACAAAAAAATAAAAAAACAAATCTTTAAAAAATAATAAAATAATTTTAAAAATGTATGTAGAGAACATGGCTGGTTTGGTTTGTTTCAAAATTTTTAGAGAGGACATGCAAGCAAAAATGTTTCAAGAACACTGGCCTAAAGAAGAAAGTGATCTTTGATTTTCAGCAAGAGCCCTAGGTGGAGTTATAAGCTCCCCCTCCCCAATTGGAATTATTAGAATTGCTCTCAAAGTTAGCTATCTTCTTTTATTACTTTTTAAAGATTTATTTATTTTTTTAAAGATTTTTTATTTATTTATTTGACACAGAGAGAGAGATTACAAGTAGGCAGAGAGGCAGGCAGAGAGACAGGGAGAGGAGGAAGCAGGCTCCTGCTGAGCAGAAAGCCCAGTGCGGGCCTCGATCCCAGGACGCTGAGATCATGACCTGAGCCAAAAGCAGAGGCCTTAACCCACTGAGCCACCCAGGCACCCAAAGATTTATTTATTTTTGAGAGAGAGAGGGAGAGAAGGAGAGAGCGCACACAAGTGCACGGGAGGGAGGGGGTGAGACACAGAGGGAGAGAGAATCTCAAGGAGGCTCCCCGTCCAGTGCAGAGCCCAATGCAGGTCTCGATCTCATGACCCTGAGATCATGACCTGAGCAGAAATCAAGAGTCAGTCGCTTCACCAACTGAGACACCCAGGCGCCCCATCTTCTTTTATTATTATTATTAAGGTACATGGTGCTTCTGTTCATTCAGTTATCACATTACAGAGGTTTCCAGAAGAAAAAGTATATATACAAGTCATTCTGTATATGGATACATAAGCAAAAAGCAAACATTTATTGAGCATTTATTATTTACCAGATTCTCAATATCAATCATCTTGTTCATTCCTCATAATTATACTGTGGGGCACATATTATTATATTAATCCTATTTTTCAGCAAAGAAGCAAAACTGACACCAAGTGAGTTAGGTAGTGTACTTGAACCCATACAGCCAAACTAGGATTCAAACCCACGACTCATACCAAAGCCCATGTACTTTCTACTCCCTGCACTGTTGGGTTCATCTTTCTTATAACTCAGGCCTATACTTACATGTATCTGAACCCTTGACATGCAAGGATTTGGGAACCTGCGGTGATAATACTCAGTTCTTAAAGTCCCCAGTACTTGGGTCCCCTTCAGTCATCCGTTAACAGGAACAGTCAAACTATGTAATGAGCAGTGGGGCGCCAGCACCAGCCTCTCGGAACCAAGGCCAGGCTGAAGACAGATACAGGGCTACCTGGGTTTACCAGATGAACATCAGCTCTGACTCTACCCAAAACCACAGCACTTTTAGAAAAACTGAAAAGGATAAATCAGTCCAAGCACCTCAGTTTTCAGATAAAGAAGCTAAAAACTAAGAGATTCATGTCTTGCCAAGTATGACACCATCAGTTATTGACTGGGCCAGATTAGGGCGCCAGTCTCCAGAATCTCCTATATTTTAATGACTGATTGAGGAGTGTGTAAATGACTGACCTAACTCTGCTTTCTTTCTTTTAGATTCTAAAGGAAATCGAGGTAGCTTCATGTTTACCATCTCCATCACTCGAGCATGAGCATTTCAGGATGGCTTCAAATAAGCCAATTAAAGGTTCAGAATAAATCTGTGAATATCTGTTAAATGATTCCAGTCCTGATACCTGTCCTACTTCTCTTCCCTTTGTACCTCACATCCACTGCTGGCATTTGACCAGTGGAGAACAGGGCACCTTAGAGTGCATGCAAAAACTTAACTGCAGTCTGATTCAGTAGGTCTGAGGTGAGGGCCAAGATTCTGCATTTTTAATAGGCTCCCAAGTCCAAGTGATGCCAGCACTGCTGATTAGCAATCCACCCTCTGAGTAGGAGGGATTTAGACAACATTGTATAAGGAGTATTAGACTATTACTTTACACAGGGATTTTCCTAAATTAAAAAAAAAGAAAGAAAGAGGGTGCCTGGGTGGCTCAGTCAGTTAAGCGTCTGCCTTTGGGTCTGGTCATGATCCCAGAGACCCAGGATCAAGCCCACATCATGCTCCCAGCTCACCAGAGAGTCTGCTTCTCCCTCTGCCCTTCACCCCACTCATGTGCTCTCTTCTCTTTCTCTCTCTCTCTCTCTCTCTCTCTCTCTCTCTCTCTCTCTCTCTGTCTCTCTCAAATAAATAAATAAAATCTTTTTAAGAAAAAAAAAAGATGGTGTTTAGGATTACCCAAATCAAGACAATTTCTAAAATCGGTATTTTTGAGCACTGAACTCTAACCAGTAAGCAAGTAGCTTCATCTGATATACTGGGAAATGAAATTTTCACACCTCTTTAGGAAAAAACAAAAAACAAAACAAACAAAAAAAAGCTCACTATTATATGAACATGCCTAGCCTGGATTACACTGTCTCTTATACTTTAATAAATGTAATGCTAGTGCCTAGAAAAATACCTGCTAAAAATGCATGCTGCATTTTTCTCACAGTAAGAAATTGATGAGATTCTGTTCCTCTTTTAATTATTTCATTACTCTTTACACTGCTTTCTAAAAACAACTCCACCACCAAGTGGACAATACAAAAATTAGTTCAAGTGATATAATATTCCGGTTTTTTCCAATTCTACCCTCCAACTTCACAGCTTAGTGAAGGATTGATTATTAATTCTGGGCTAATTAATAGAGCAGGACTCTCTTAATTCAAGATGGACAGACCCAAAAGATAAGCCACATCAAAGAATCATTTTCCAGCACCTTTTAAACAATGGCATCTGAACAGGACACTGCTAATTAGGGAATGTATACGAGGTAAACATTTCCTCCATGACACCACAATGATTAGAATACACAGTTAAAGCAGTTTTCTAACATACGAACTCATGCTGAGTATTAATTCACAATCACAGATCTTGAACAATGAAAGCAACATGGTTTTCACTGCTTTTATCTTGGGATTTTATAATTCTATACGTACTTCAAAAAGAGGGAAAGAGACAAGCAACATTATAGGGAAGTCTAATAGTGAGAGCACCACGGGCCTCCCACCATGAGGAGTCTATCATGCCCCTCCCCTTGACTCTGTCACATAATTTATTTTGGCGAACAGGATATTAGCCGATGTAACACAAGCAGAGGCTTGGAACGAGCTTGCTTGATGGAGTTCATTTATTTCTGCTTCTCTGCTATCACATGAGCACATGCCTCGAAAAGTCTTCTGCATTTATCCATCAATTTATAGAATTTGTATTTGGGATTCTTACCTCTATAAATAATTTCCTTCTAAGGACTTTTTTTTAGCTATATCCTATATTTTGGCATGTTGTATTTTCATTTTGATTTATCTGAAAGTATAGATGAATTACTCGTGATTTCTACTTTGACCCACTGGTTAATTCAGGAACATGTTATTTAATCTTCATATATTTTGAATTTTCCAAAATTCCTTTTGTTATTGTTTTCTAATTTCATCAATTTGTAGTTACAGAACATACTTTGTAATTATTTCAATCCTTTCAAACTTATTGAGGCTTTTTTATGGCCCAGTTTATGGTCTATCCTGTAGAATGTTCCACGTGCACTAGAGAAGAATGTGTGTTGTCTATTAGTCTGGTTGGTGTATAGTGTTCTATTTCCTTGTTGATTATCTGCCTAGTTATTCTACCTATTACTGAAAGCAGGGCAGTAAAGTCCCAACTATTATTTTTTTAATTTTCTTTTTTTTCCTTCAAAACTCCTTTCTGGGAGTTGTAAATTCATATAATGGGACACTCTGTTATTATGTGCAAATGTTTATAAGTATGTCTTTCTGATGAATTATAAAACATCCTCTTTGTCTCTAGTAACTTTTTTTGGTCTCAAATTCTATTTGTCTCACATTAGTATACCTATACCACGTCTTTGATTGCTATTGCACAGTATATCTTTTTCCATCCTTTTACTTTCAAACTATTTGTGTCTTTTAATCTAAAGTGAGTCTCCTGCAGACAGTATACAGTTCAATCATGTTTTTTAATTCATCCTACCAATCTCTGCCTTTTAATTGGAGTATAATCTGTTTATATTTAATTACAGATAAGATATACACCATTTTACTATTTGTTTTCTACATAGCTGATTTTTTTTTGGTTCCTTTATTCCTCTGATACAGCCTTTTGTGTTAAATATTTTCTAGTGTACCATCTTAACTGCCTTGTCAATTATTTTATAGATTTTTGAGTCCTTTTCTTACTGGTTGCCTTGGTGATTACCAGTAATATCTAAATTTATAACAATCTGGTCCTGATTAATACCAACTTGATCTCAATAGTATATTTTCAAAACTGCTCTAAATATCTCCATTTCCCACTACTCCTCTATGCTGTTATTATCACAAACTATATCTGTATACATTGTGTGCTCATCAACATACATTTATAGTTATAGCTTTATGGAGTTTGTCTTTTAAATCAGATATGGGGGAAGGAGTAACAAACAAAAACTACATTTATATTATCATTTAAATTTAACTATGCATTTACTTCACTGGTGTTCTTTATTTCCTCATATGGATTTGAATTACTGTATAATGTTCTTTAATTTTTCTTAAAGGGCAGATCTGCTAATGATGAACTCTCTCAGTTCCCCTTTATCTGGCAATGTTTTATTTTCTCCTTGCCAGATACTGAATTTGTGGTTGACAGTAGTGTCTTTTTCCTTTTTTCTTTCTTCTTTCTTTTTTTCCTTCAGCACTTTGAATATGTCATTCAACTGTTTTCTGGCTCCTATGGCTTTTAATAAGAAATCAGCTGTTTGTGTTATTAGGGTTTCTATATATGTAATTAGTCTCCCCCCTTTGCTATTTTCAAGATTCTATCTTTGCCTTCAGCTTTCAACAGTTTCATTACAATATGTCTAGGAGTGGATCTCTTTGAGTTTACCCTATGTGGAGTTTTTTGAACTTCTTGGATGTGTAGATGAATATTTTTCATCAAATTTGTGAAGTTTGTAGCCATTATTTCTTCATGTACTTTCTCTGCCCTTTTCTTGCTTTCCTCTCCTCTGGGATTTCCATTATGCTTATGTTGGTAACATTTGTTGGTGTCCCACTGGTTTGTGAGGCTTTGTTCACTTTTGTTCATTCTTTTCTTCATCCTACTCCCCAGAATGAATAATATCAACATATCTATCTTCAAATTCCCTGATTCTTTTTTCTGCATCTTCAACTGTTGCTGAGGTCCTCTAAGAGATTTTTTTCATTTCAGTTTTTGCACTTTAAATTCCAAAATTTATATTTGTTTCCTTTTCATAATTTCTCTTTACTGATATTCTCTATTTAGTGAAATGTCATTATCACACATTAATCCTTTAGATAGGGTTTGCTTTAGTTCTTTGAATATTTAAAACAGCTGATTTAAACTCTGTCTTGGGGAGCGCCTGGGTGGCTCAGTCAGCTGAGTGTCTGACTCTTGGTTTCAGCTCAGGTTATGATCTCAGGGTACTGAGATCAAGCCCCACACCAGGCTCCATGCTCGGTGGGGAGTCTGCTTGAGATTCTCTTCCTTTCCCTCCACCCCTCCCCCTGCTCTCACTCTCTCTCTCTTTCTCTATTTCTCTCTCTCTCAAATAAATAAATCTTAAAATAAATAAATAAATAAACAAATAAACAAAGTCTTTATCTTGTAAGTCCAATATCTGGGGTTCCTTAGGAACAACTTTTATTTATTTATTTATTTATTTTAGGAACGATTTCTATTGATTGCTTTTTTCCTTTTATGGAACATATTTTCTTGTTTCTGTGAATGTCTCATGATTTTTTGTTAAGAACTAGATATTTAAAATAATATTTGTGACAACTCTGACAATCAGATCCACCACCTCCACCTAGAGAATTTACTGTTGTTGCCACTTGTTATACTAATTGTTTGTTTAGTGACTTCTCTGAACCAATTCTGTAAAGTCTACATTCTTTGTCGTGTTAGTGTCCTACTTAGTTAGCTTATTGGTTAACTAATGATTGGACAGAAATATCCTTAAATAGCTGGAACTAATAAATCTTCCAGCCTTTGCTGTGAAAAACTCTGTGTAGGTGTTAGAGAATGTCTTTAAAACTCAGTCCATGGGGTGCTTGGGTGGTGCAGTCAGTTAAGTGTCTAACTCTTGGTTTTGGCTCAGGGTCGTGAGATCAAGACCGGAGTCAGGGTCTGCTCTCAATGCAGAGTCTGTGTGAGATTCTCTCTCCCTCTTCTGCCTCCCGCCACTTGTCCTCTCTCTCTAAAATAAATAAAACTTTTAAAAAAGAGTCATTGGGGTACCTGGGTGGCTCAGTCAGTTAAGCGTCTGCCTTCAGCCCAGGTCATGATCCCAGGGTCCTAGGATTGAGTCCCGTGTCAGGCTCCCTGCTTCTCCCTCTCCCTCTACCTACTGCTCTGCCTGCTTGTGCACGCTCTCTCTCGCTCTCTCTCTCTCTCAAATAAATAAATAAATAAATAAAACCTAATTTCCTTTAAGGAAAAAAAATCCTCAGTTTATAATTCCACTTCAGCCTTCACTTCCTACTTGCATAAAATCTCAAAGTCAATCAGACATGAGAGCTTAGAGCCTTCTCACATCTTTCCCAAACACGCTCAGAACTCTCCCATATAACAGGGACTTCTAGATTACCAGAAATATGTCAGAACTTTTCAAAGCCCCTATGGACAGTGCATTCACCAACTACTCCTTTTATTTTTTTTTTAAAGATTTTATTTATTTATTTGACAGAGAGAAACAGCAAGAGAGGGAACACAAGCAGGGGAGTGAGAGAGGGAGAAGCAGGCTTCCCGCTGAGCAGGGAGGCTGATGGGGGGCTTGATCCCAGGATCCCGGGGATCATGACCTGAGCCGAAGGCAGATGCTTAACAACTGAGCCACCCAGGGGCCCACCAACTATTCCTTTTAAACTTTTGGTTTAGTCTACTGTTTTCCCAACTGTTACCCACGACCTAAAGCATCTGCAAGTTGAAACCTTTGCCTATATTTGTTTTGACAATGCCTCCTGTGGGAGGAGAAGGTTTTTTAGCACAGAGTAAGCTCTGAGTCAGCCTTGTAATGAACTCTTCTGGAGAACCACTAGACAGATCAGATAATGACAATTCTATGAGAATGGGGCTTTGAAAGAGTTCCAAATCCATTCTGCTCTCTCTGGTGGCTGCCAAGCTGCCCCCAGGAATATGAACTGTTATTAAAACTGCAGCATAACTGGAAAGTGGGGTGGTGGGATTAGGATAAGTTAAAATGTCACAGACCTCACTATTCTTGCCAAGATTCAGACACTTTTCTTGAATAAATGATTCTTTGGTTAGCAAGCTTTTGGTTAACTTCTAGAGTTCTAGAAATTTCTCATTTTTTTAAGTATAGGTGACATATATTAGTTTTAACTATACAACATAGTGATTTAACAATTATGTTACAAAATAAATTCCAAAAAAATATGCCTTTTTTCATTGCTCTTATGAAAGGGAATATTTTTGGAGGTCCTTTATTCTGCCATTTTTTTCTGACATTCTCCCATAACCTTTTTAAGCCAAAAATAATCCAAACCATGGGTAAGTACAAAAGCACTAGCAGCAAGACACCAGCATCATGGAAATGCAGAGTGAGGAGTTGTGAAGCAATAAAGACATAACAAAAAGGCTGTGTCTTCTGTGAAATTGCCCCATAAGGCCCATTCAGAATATCCTCTAATTTCCAGCACCTCTCTATCCTCCTTTAATTAAACCTACTCTTCCTTGAACACCAGCACCAAGATGAATGGGAGTGAGCTAATTCAATCTTATTGATTCCCTGTTTTGTTTAATCACTGGAGTTGCTATTTTGTTTAATTACTAAAGATTGTTTTCTACTATTTCTATTTCAAATACACCTTGACTAAGTTACAATATTTCTACAGAGAAACGTGTTCTACATTCCAAACAATCAACCTACAAACTTTTTAAACCCAACAGACTTGTTAACAAAGAATTAGCTGTATGTTATTAGTGGCTAAAACTCATACTGTAAAAAAAATAAGTGGTAGCTGGTGACCTCTGAAGGTCTTCACCTGGGTTTCAAAGGATGGAATAAGAATTAGGAGAATGTGGGGACAATTATACGAACAAAAGCTTATAGCCTGGAACCAGCATAATATGATTTTAGATCAGTGAGCAGACTAAATTGGCTATGGCAGTGATTAATGAGGGGAGAAGAAGAAGGTTAAAGTTAGGGAAATACTGGAGTTGAGGAAGACAATAGCAAACAAACAACAGGCAGAGAATTTTGTACTTGACTTGGAGGACAAGCGTTCACAACCATTTTATCTCCTCCTCCAATACACCTGAGAGAGGCAATCACTCCCAGTTACAGTAGTGGCTCACAATTCAAAGATCCTCAAATATGGGGATGAAGTGGTGAGAATGGTGTCAGAATCTCTGGTGGGGAGTGCAGAAGGGAGGGACATAAGAGATTTCAGAAAGCCCCACTTGAGATTCTGCTATTACTTCCTTAACCACTCCACTCATTCTTCTACACCTCCTTCAATGGGAATGGGAAGTCATAGGAGGTCTCTGAAGAAAACAGTGCCATTTTGAAAATCCTTTATGGCTGTATCTCATGGAGTAATTGCCTAATTTCCTAAACATTAGACAAGTCTATTTCAGCACTTTCCAAAATGGGATTCAAGAAATACTCATCCCATAGATGCCATCTGTTAAAAATGTTCAGTTCACATAAATTTGGGAAATCCCACATACATATAATATCCCCTTTTACCAGAGATTCACAAAGCCTATTTATTAGCCTGCTAAAGGATCTAAGAACTCCCACAGTAGAGTAACCTGTTCAATTTTTTAATAGCTTCCATCCACTTATTTGATCACAGACCTTATTCGCACTTAATATCTACCAACATTCTAGTATTCCACAGAAAAAACTGAGAAACACTGGCCTATATTGGCTTCCTTGTGGTTGGAGACACGTCACATGTGATTCTGTACCTGCCATAGACCTGATTATGCAAGAAAATAAAGCAGGAAGGGGCCCTCTCCCCACTCTCCAGAAACCCCACTCCCTACGACCACTCTGTCCAGTCCTCATTTGCCTCTCCAATTCCTCATGCAGAGAGGAATCCAACCCCAGCCCGTTCAGTACCCCCAAATGTCTTTATTCAGAGGGAACTGTGAATCGAGGCACCTGGGGTCCTCAGTGTTTTTCCGGGACCCTCACCAATGTTCATCCCCTGAATCTGAGCTAAGTAACTGAGCAGACTAAAAGAGAAACTAGCCTGGAGAACATGAAGGCGCTTGAGGGTCTTCCTGTGTAATTAACTAGAGGAAAGGGAAGGGTTATGAAAAGCTGCTGAGCAAGGGGCAAAAGAAAAGATGAGAAGAGGCCTGTCAGGCCCGAATGAGCTGCCAAAGAGAACAGGGCGAAGAGAACAAAAATGAGGCATGACCTTCTTCCTTGCTCTCACTTTCTTCCTCTATGAAAGTCCTGAGTGGCCTTTTTCAGTCTTCCCCAGTCCAGCTTCACCCACTTCTCCTTCAAAAGTGTGCTCTGTGCTCCCTCTGCTGGCCACGAAACAGCAATTAGATTTAAAACCAACTAGAATACAACAGTTCCGTTTGGGGGGCCTGCAGAGATGTCTGCCTCCACATACCCTCTCTTAAACCTGGCTACGCTTCCCAGCAAAGATGAGAATCCACCTTTTGTGTTAGCAACAACAACAAAACAAAAACAACAACAACAACAAAATAAAGGTAGGCAAATGCTTAAATAAATTATTGTGCTTCATACTATGAAATGCAGCCACCTAAATTGTGTCCACCACTGCATGAGATGCTAGAGATAAAAAGATTGGTAATATTTGACCTCTGTTCTCAGGAAACTTATTACAGAGGAGAGCCTAACAGAGAACACATTTCTCAAAAGGAAGAATTTTAGAAGACTGCTCTATCAATCAGGTGCCTTGAATGATGATTCAAATATGTTCACTGAATCTGTAGAGAGGCAGCTCACATAAGCCACGCTGGGCTTTCTTAAATGTGCATCTTAATGGATAGTCCACGACGACGACGTGGACTCATAATGATCACAACAGCCATCCACACTGGAACACCTACCAGGAGTCAGGCATATGTTTTACGTATATTAGCTCATTTTCTTTTTTTTTTTTAAGATTTTATTTACTTATTTATTTACTTGATAAAGAGAGGGAGTGGGGGGAGGAGCAGAGGGAGAGGGACAAGAAGACTTCACACTGAGCATGGAACCCGACATGGGGCTCAATCTCACAGCCCTGAAATCATGACATGAGCCAAAACCAAGAGTCAGCGACTCAATTGACTGAGTTACCCAGGCACCCCAAGCTCATTTTCTGAATTAAGTTCAGAGATGAGCCTAAGAAAGAAACTGAGATTCAGGGATGCCAAGATTACACAACTAGGAAGTGGCAAAGTCAGCATTACAGTCCAGGTCCTCTTGACTACAAAGTCCCTTCAGTCTCCTCCCACTACACTGTCTTCAATCATTATCTAGTTTTCACAAATATTGCGACCTGAGGATCCCCTCCACTTGGCTTCTGAATATAATGGAAAAGCCTTATATGAGAGCCAACAATAGTATCCTACATCCTGGTTACATGCAGGATAGCGTTCTGTACTGTACGTGAAGCTGCTAACCTGTAGGAGCTCACAATATAATGGAGCAGGGGCTATATGTAAAATAAATTAAATATAGCTGATGAGGGATAGAAGCAGAAAAATGTTCAACTTTAGCCCACAGGGCTGACCTGCATAGTTCTGATAATGATCAAATATGTGCTGGTTGCTACATTCTGAAAGGGACTCATGACTGCCTGGGTATCTTACTGATAGTAAATATTGAACTGAATGATAAGCACCAGAGAAATCTTGTGAAAGTAGTTTTACTGGTAGAAATTCAAAGACATTTATGATCTAATACTGCCTGCATGTTCCTTCCCGCCCAAGCGCTAAGCATATAACCACCAGCTTCATACAGCAAAAGTGCAGCCCATTCTGCCCACAACTCCTGACTCCACACTACTTAAATAAACTTACTAAGCTGCATCAGACAACATCTCGAGAATTCTTTCTTGGCCATTGCACACAACAACCCCGTATCACAGCTAACAGATTTTCCATATGCCAGAAATAGGGGTGCCTGTCTGGCTCAGTCAGTAGAGCACACCACTTTTAATTTCAGGGTTGTGAGTTCAAGCTCCACTTTGAGCATGGAGTCTACTTAAAAAAAAAAAAAAAAAAGGAATAACATATGCCAGAAACAGCCAATTTGAAGACAAAATGGGGAACAAAGTCCATAAACAAGAACAGCCAAGGAGCACCTGGGTGGCTCCGTTGGTTAAGCATCTGCCTCTGGCTCAGGTCATGATCCCAGGGTCCTGGGCCCGAGTCCTGCTTCAGGCTCCTTGCTCAGTAGCGAAACTGCTTCTTCCTCTCTCGCTCCCCCTGCTTGTGCTCTCTCTCTCTGTTAAATAAATAAAATCCTTAAAAATAAATAAATAAATAAAATAAACAAGAACACCAAAATACCATAGAATAAAGATTTTTAAAAATTGGCAAGCCTTTATGAAGAAACTCATGGAGCTTTTATAAGAAGATATAATAAAGAATAAATAGAAAGTCAACCTATGTTCCCATACCCTATGTTCATACCCTATGAAGGGTATGAGAAGACTCAATATTCCAAATATATTAGCTCTTTCCAATTTGTTAAGTTTAAAGCAATTCAAGCTACAGTTATTGAGTCATTGTGACATAAGTAGAGAAACGGACATGTTAACCAACTCTAAAATCCAATTAACATCGTTGTGGAAGAATTTCGTTTATGGCAGAAGTGGCACTTCAAGTACGTGGTATAAAACAACTGGTAGTACATTTGGAAAAACACATATTTCTTCCTCACAGGAGACACAAAAACAACTTCCAGTTGGATTAAAGATTTAAACATTAAAATAAACAAAAGTGACAAGAAAAATTAAAGAAATATTTTCATATGGGAATAGGAAAGGAAGCCTTGCCTAACGTGCACTAAGTTCCAACATCACAATATAAAGTAGGGACATGGTTCATTAAGTAAGAAACAAAAATATCTGCAAAAGAGTAGCCACCCAAGGGTGCCTGGGTGGCTCAGTGGGTTAAAGCCTCTGCCTTCGGCTCAGGTCATGATCTCAGGGTCCTGGGATCGAGGCCTGCATCGGGCTCTCTGCTCAGCGGGGAGCCTAATTCCTCCTCTCTCTCTGCCTGCCTCTCAGCCTACTTGTGATCTCTCTCTCTCTGTCAAAATAAATAAATAAAATCTTAAAAAAAAAAAAAAAAGAGTAGCCACCCAAAAGAAAAAGAAAATTAGAAACTTCAGAGGAAAATATTTGAAATATATGTGAGAGTCAAAGATAGCAATATATTAATTTAAAAACAAAACAAAACACAGGTCTCAGAAAAAAATATATGCATGAATCCATTAATGTTAAATATAAAAATGTATCAAAACAGTCAAATGTAAATTAGATTGTTACTATTATTATTATTAATTATATAATAATTATTATACATTATTATTATTACTACTATTATTACTATTGGTAAAAATAAAGAGACTTTTACTGCTGTATTATTTGACTTACTATAGCGATTACATGCCATAAGAAAAAGATATATAAATATTCTCACTTTGATGAACGACAGTGGGTAAAAGAGGTGCCCTTCCGAGAACTGCAATACTAAATAAGGAGGGTCCTGAATCAGTGAGTGCTTGATGCACCCCAGCTTGCAGAGTATTTACAAACTCTGCAGTGACCTAAGAAATTGGATGATTCGAATCCAGGTGATTTTCCCATCTGTGAAGCTAACCTGTATAGCACAATGACAGTAGCTTCACTAGTTAATGAAAGTAGTCATGAAGTCTAAAAGAAATAGACAACAGTGAACGTCCCATTTCTCCTTCCCATGGATCCAGCTTTTCGCCACTCACTGTGCTCCGCCCTCAACGTTTTGTCAAACTATCAAGGGAGAGATAAAAATGACTGCAAGTTTTATATTACCTGCTGTGGTTTTCATTGTTATTCTCTGCATTAAAATAGACAGCAAAGAAAATGGAGGACAAGGGACGGAGGCGGAAGAGCAGGCAAAGAAGGAAAAGATTCTCCACTCTTAAAGGTTCAAAATAGGTTTTGGCAAGTCCCTGAAGAGAGAGTATATGAAAAGAAAAGGTTTGGGACCACAGAAGCCAACATTAATGCCATAAATTGGGAAGAATGCCCGGGGTGGTAGGAGGTTCCCCACCTAGACTTGCTGGAGTGTCCACAGGCTGGAGAAGGACAGAGTCTGAAGGAAGCAAGCCAATTAGCCAGAGTCCCCGCTGGAAGGTGAGGGGTGATGGAATGTGGTGAAGACTCTCAGTTAATTGGGAATCCAAAGCTTGCTGCCCAGGTGAGATAAGGTCTAAGAGCAGCTCCCCACATGACAACAGAGTGGCAGCATGATAGGGGGGGTGGCACCATGGTGTGTTGGCCAGAGGCCTGAGACAGCCTCTCCAACCTCCCACGGCCTCAGAATGGCATAAGGGGGGAAGGGGAAAGTTTTCCTCTTTTAAAGTTTTCCACAAACGTGGCTGAGAGAGAACCAGAGCGCCTGAAGGGGCCTTGAGTTTCCAAGGGGAGTCTGTGAACTGATGAAGACAGAAAACAAACACTAGCAGCAGGTGCCACCTTAGGAGATGACCATCATGAGTCAGATCTCCCACACACACAGATGCCACCCCTACCCCACACAGAAACAGGGGAAGTGGTAAAACCTGAGTTAACTGAAGAAACCTGGCGTTGACTAGATTAATCCACAGATATCAGGTAAAATGGGGCTCAAAGAAAGATAGAGTTGTGGTATCACTTAAGTTTTACATTTCTGTAGGTCTAAATTTGTGGGCTGTACAAAATGAACCCATCACACCTGCTTTACAGGATTGTTTTAACGTGACAAGGTGAGACCAAGTTGGGGGAGGCCCCATAAACCCTTCCAACTATCAGATGCTTGTTGTCATTCCTACCGCTCATGATTTCATTCCCCAGTCTCTTTCAGCTCCACTAGTTACTAAACACTAGGGGTGCCGCCACGTGGCCAAGTTTATTCAGCTTACTTTTATTGAGAGCAAGAATATTCCAGCACATTCCCTCAGGATTAACATATTTCACTTTCCCACATTATATAAACAATGTGACCGGTGCTCTTACTTCAGTGACCCCACCTGTAACACAAGACAGTCTCTCTAAGCTGATAAGGCACATTGATTCAAGATTTCCTTTATACAGAGGACACATGATTCAACAGAGCATTTTTCTTAGGAGCTACAGTCCAGACAAGTTTTGCTACCTGCTTGTCAAATCCACTTTGATTGCACTGGGTTAAAATAAACTCCACTGACTACCTATCTTCACCTCTGCCAATCACCCAGAAGGATATCGATTGTTTTTCCTTTAGAGTTATACCACTGGGAGCAAGAAAGTAATTCTCATTAATGTATTTATCAAACTAAGGGTGCAATTGCTTACCTACGGTATGATAAGTATTTTGCACGATTATTTAATTTAAATTTGGCGACTATCCCCATGTTATAGATTAGGAAACTGAGACTCACAAAGGTTAAGTTACAATAAGGGTGCAGAGTACATGGCAATGCCTATATTTAACCCAAGTTTGTCCGACTTCTTTTCACTCTACCACGACACCCTGCTAATGAGAAGATATACACTTGCCTGAATCTTATACCTTTAAAAATTCTTGTCAAGGAACTCAAGATCCAGGGCGACAAGTCATTCTACCACCCCTCCCCTTCTCATCTCCTACCCACTCTACCACACACCTTTCCTCTGCCACACTCACATCCATTCCCTAATCCCACCTGCCTGCTCTCAAGCCTTTAAAGAAGCTGTTCCCTCTGCTTAGAGTGTTCGTGCCTTCCTCCCCACTTAGAGAATTCGAACCCCTCCTAAGTCAGGAGGTGACTGAAAGCTTTGCTCCCTCTCCCAAGGAGAATTAGCTGCCTCCACTCCAGCTTCTGCAACTTAGTCTATCTTTCCACCACAGCCCACACATATCACTTGAGATTGGTGTCTGTCTGCACATGCCTCTGTAACCACTTCCAGAAAGAACCCCTCAGAGCCAGGGCCCAGGGCCTGCATCTTAGCATCCCACACTGTGAGAGTTCAACAAACGCTTGCTGAGTCCATGGATGAATTTCATTTTAAATCAAGGTCTATAGTTTCCATGTTCTAGACTGTGAATGAAGTATAGGTAGGTAGTACTGTGAAATACACTGGCTCTCACCAAATGACTTTTCTTATGGGGTTAAAAATTTTTATGTTTTTAGAATTGTGGTTAAATAGTCATAACATAAAATTTACGATTTTAACTGTACAAGTTTAAGTGTATGATTCTGCGGCATTAACTATATTCACATTGTTGGGCAATAATTATCACTGTCCATTTCCAGAACTTTTTCATCTCCCCCAACTGAAACTCTGTACCCATTTCACACTAACACCCCATTCCTCCCTCCCCGCTCCACCCCCCACCCCAACCACCATTCTAATTTGTCTCTATACATCTGACTACTCTAGGTACCTCCTGTAAGTGTAATCATATAATATTTGCTCTTTTATGACTGGCTTACTTCACTTAGCATAAAGTCTTCCTGGTTTATCCATGTTCTAGCATGTGGCAGAATGTGCTTCCTTTTTAAGGCTGAATATACCCCATCTTATTTATGCCTTCAACTAGCGATGAACTTGAAGGATAACCAGGAAGGGGAAAGGTTTCACTCACCCAAAGCCAGTTTTTCACGAAACCCCGCCGGGTCTCATCATAGGCTCAGCCGGGACCAGGGACGGCCCCGCCTCCCTCCCTGCCGAGCAATCGCTCCTCGCGCCTGCGCAAGCCCCGCCCAGAGCCCCGCCCCAGCCACCGCCCCGAGGCTGTCCCAGGCGGTTAAGTCCGGCCGGAGCCTTTCCCTCACTGGCCCGCCCACCATGACGATCACCTACAGCTGTATTGCTAATGGCCGAGCGGTGCTAGCCGAGCTGGCCCTGACCGGCGGCTCCTATCAGGTACTCCTGGGTCCGGACCTCCGCCTCGGCAGGTCCCGCCTCTTTAGGGGTGGTGCCTGCCGGCCCGCCTGTTAGGACGCCGCGCCGCCGGGCGGCCCCGAGCAGGCCGTGGAGGCCGGAGGCCCCGCCCCGCGAGGGGCTGGCTTCTGGGAGCCGCGGAGCCGGCGAGCGGGGGACTCCGGAACGCGGCGCCGCACGTGCGCCGCCTAAGGGTTAGCGCTGGTGGTGCACGCGACCCCTTAGGCGGTGATGAGCAGCCCAATGCAATTGCGATTCCGGAGACCCTTAAATATTTTATCTCCCCCGCGGAGAAATGACTTGCAGTTCAGCACACATTTATTGAACATGTGTTAGTTGCATGATCCAGGGGTAAAGGTGTAGGGGGTGCAGCAGTGAAGAAAAACGGGACCTGGAGTTGCCCCTTGATGAGCTCCTTGTCTCTATGACCAAGGGTTATATAGTTTGTCCTTCCAGTGTTAAAAACCTTCCGGTGGAGATTGCTCCTGTAGCATTCAGGATGATGGCTGCTTGCCGACCACCGCAGAGGTGATATTAGGGTGGTTGGCTTAGAAGCTTTATAAGAAGTAGTATAACCTGAGACAGGAAAGGGAAATGGGGACTCCATTCGGATGAACAGTGCGGCGTGTTTAGGGAACCTCAAGAAACTCAGTGTGGCTAGAACACAGGGTCACAGTATGTAGGGGCTAAAGATGAGGTCAAGAAAGCGGACAGAGGATAGTTAATGAAGGGTTCTGTATTGTTTATTTTCTTATCGTAGGGAAACTGGGGAGCAATCAAATAAAGAAATCGTAGGATCTGATTCATCTTCAGAAAACTTGGTTTGGTTATAATATGGAAGGTGAATTGGAGGGGAGAGAACCAGTTAGGATGGTATTGTTGTTTCTGTAGGAGATTTAAGGGCCTGAGCAAAGGGCAGTGAGGGTGCAGATGGAAAGGGGGGGCAGATCCTAAGGAGACTGTAAAACTAAGGGAACTTGGTCATGCCTAGAATGATTCTCAATTTTTTTCTATCTTTTTTCCCCAGAATTATTAAGACATAATTCACATATGATGGTGTATAAATTTAAGATGTACGACATGATGATTTGTCAAATTTATTTCTCAGGTGGCATTAAACAAGATTGAAACTACAGACGGAGGAGCAAGATTGTGAGGGAGGAGGTCAGGGAATGCAAGGGAAGAGAGTACAGTTTGAGACAGGTTGAAATTTGTTGCCCGTGGGAAGTGGCCAATCTGTTTGTGTCTTTCTTCCTCCACCTCCTTCCCAGAAGATTTAAATCAAAAAAATGTCCAATAGGCAGCACCAATTGGTAGCACTCAGAGGGTCATGGCTAACAGTTGAAGCTAGTAGAAGAGGGTAGAAACAAAAGTATGAGAGTGAGGAGAGAAGAGGACCAAAAGGCAGAACACTGCTTAGGAGCAGGGTAGAGAAGTGGAACCCTAAATGAAAGCAGTGGTATCCTGAAAGCCAAGAGAAGAAAGTTACAAGAATGTTTTATGCCCCAAAGAAACTGAACAAGATCTAAAAGGTGCTCATTGGACTCTACCATTAGATGATTGGAGGAGGCATCTGGGTGGCTCTGCCTTTGCCTCAGGTCATGATCTCAGGGTCCTGGGAATGAGCCATCCGTCTCCCTGCTCAGTGGGTAATCTGCTTCTCCCACTCCCTCTCACACCTGCTCCTGCGCTCGCTCTCTCTCTCTCTCTCTCTCTCTCTCTCTCTTGCTCATACTCTCTCTCTCTAATAAAATAAATAAAAATCTTAAAAAAAAAAAAAAGATGATTGGCGACCTTACAGGTAGCAGTTCAGAAGAAGTGGTAGAGGCAGAAGCCAGATTGCTTGAGGCAATGGGAGATGAGGAAGTCGGGAGAGTGAAGTTAGACATTCTAAGAATTTAAAAAGGGAGTGAGATAGGGTGAAAGCTGAAGAAGCATGGCCCAGGAAGGGGCCTCATTTTTCAGAACAGCGAAGACTTTCCGCGTATGTAGGTTATTGGGAAGCGTCTGACTCGATTCCAGCTCAGGTCATGATCTTGTTGTTGTGGGATCGATCCCTACCTCGGGCTTTGCGCTCAATCCAGACTTGGCGTCAGATTCTTTTCTCCTCTCCCTCTGCCCCTCCCAGCTCGTGTGCTTTCTCTCTCTCTCCCTCTCTCTCTCTCTCTCTCAAAAAAGGAGGGAGAGGGAGATCGAATCTCATGGGTTGTGAGATCAAGCCCCATGTGGGGTTCTGGGCTCAGTGGGGCATCTGCTTGAGATTCTCTCCCTCTGCCCCTGCACCTACCCCCAAGCACATGTGCTTGCTTGCTCGCTCGCTCTCTCAAATAAATAAATCTTAAAAAAAAAAAAAAAAAAAAAAGGAATGTGGCTATTCAAGTCTTCCTAGGTAACTCAGGTTCCTTTCATACTTCTAAAGTAAATTAATAGGACTCTATAAAACTAACCATATTTGAGATATTCTGGATAATCGTCAACACCTTGTACATTTTCCCCCCAGGAAATGAGCCTTACAAGAAACAGAAATAAGAGACCTTGACAATTATTTGTTTCATAGAAAGAAATTAGTGAATAAAATTGAATAAAAATTTTTATCTTAAAATAAAGAAAGAAGAATGCTGAAAAAAAACAGAAGAAGAAAGAGGAGAGGAGAGGGGAGGCGAGGGAAGGAAAAGGAAGGGAAGGAAGGGAGGGAGGGGAGGGGAGGGAAGAGGAATGCTTAGGGTATTCAGAGAATAAGAGCTGAATACTTTAAGATTCGTTTTTATTCTAGAAAGAGAGAGAGTGTGCACACAGGGTAGGGACAAAGGGGGAAAGAAAATCTCAAGCAGACTCACCGTTGAGCATGGAACCCCCACCCGACCCCTCAACACAAGGCTCGATCGCATGACCCTGAGATCATGACCTGAGCTGAAATCAAGAGTTGGACACATAACTGTGAGCCACCCAAGTGCCCCCAGGACTGAATACTTTTAATACATTAACATTTTTAGGTATAGTTTCAGTAACTAGAAGTCACTGAAAAGATGTTTGATTAGATAATGCTTCGCAGCCTTAAAGTCATATGTCAGATGTGACTCTGAAACTGATTGGTGTAACCTGTATTTGCACACATATAAGTATACACACAAGTATACGTATATTTGTGTAATTTTCATATTTTCCTCCAAATTCAAATGACTATTTCATAACTTGCCTCTTACCACACATTATGACTAACTACCCATTATTGTCCAAGTGAACACTTGTCCTTTAATAAACCAATCAGACCAATGATAAATTTAGAGAGAGGAATAATTAAAGACACTACAATGTTCCACAAAGTAAATGCTGATCATTTATTTTTAGGAAGCAGTGGCAACCGTGCTTAAACTAGTGCTTCTCAGAGCCGAGCCAAAGACCATAATGCAGATGGGAAGGTAAGGTCTATTCTCATAAAAGTCAACTTGCTTTTTAACAATAGTAATGACATGAGGGAAAATAATGTTGGTTGCACATGCTCTCGAACCCTCAGAAAGAAGAACTTCTATAAGTAAAAGTGTAAGATCAAATGAGAATGATTAACACCAAATTCAAGATAGTGGTTACCTCTGCAAAGGGAAGGGAGAAAAAATGTAGTTGGGGAAGGGTATCCATGGGACATGAATTGTATCTGTAACATTTTAACCAGATGGTAGGTCTAAAGTATCCTTGTTTTCTTATTCTTCAAACTTATTTAGTATACCCAAAATATTTCACTAATGAAAAAGAAAACTTCCACTTGAAAAATCTTTAATAAGACCACTCTAAGCTACACTTGGGACATTACATGATATGGCCTAAACCAGTCTTGACACCACTTTGCTAGTAAAAGGACAGGTGGAAAATAAGAGCATCTACTACTTCTAGACTCATCTTTTTTTTTTAAGAGCAGGTTCATTTTAACATTTATATTGTGAAATAAAACAAAATACAAGAACCCATCAAGCGAAAGTACAGCTTTATGAAGCTTTACGAGGGAACCTCCCCACCAACTGCAACTACCGCCTAAGCCAAAAATATGGACTAGTGCCAGCCATCCCCAAAACTCCCTGCCATGCATTCTGTCCCATCCATAGCTTCGTCCCTCTTCCCCAACTCAACCACCATTCCAACCCCTATAGCAGTCACAGTCACTTATCCTGGTTCTTCGTTGCCTCAGCACCTAAATATGCAACCTCAGACACAAAAGCCTGATCCTGCCCACTTTTTTTTCTTTTGGTGTCTTTTAACTCTCTTTAATCTATATTTTGCTGCTCCATCCCTTTCCTTTCCTTACAGTTTATCATTGAATGATCTGCAGAGTGTAGTTTCCCATTCTCTGGCTTTGCCGACTGCATATCCAGAATGCAGTTCACCATGTTTCATGCAGCTGGATCCGCAGGCTGGATCCCTTCCACAAGACTATAGGTGTTGTTGTTGTTGTTGTTTTTTCCATTAGATGATACATGTGTAGACCTACGTCTCCTTTTGACGTGCTTGCAGCCAGTGATATTCCTTGCCTATACCCTAGACCCAGTCATTGATTGGGGAGCACAAAATGGTGACATTCTAGTTTTGTTCTCACTTATTAGCCAGCATGATTTCCAAAGGAGATTCTTTTCTCTTCTACTATTTGCTTTCCTATATTGTGCATTCTAATTTGAATCTTTTGAAGATCTCTTCCTGAATTCCTGCGTCATATATCCACCTGCCTATTCTGCATCTCTGTCGGATGTCTGATGGACATCTCAAGCTTATGTCCAACACAAAGCCCCCGCGGCAGTCTTCCACATATCACTTTTCTATTTCCTCAGGCCTGAAACTTTTGTGACCCTCGACATTTGTCTCTTTGACATCCAAACCCAATCTATCAGCAAATCCTATTGTCTTTCCCTTCCAAATATCCAGAATCTGACCACTTCTAGCCCTACCATAGGAGCCACACCACTATCATCTCTTGTCTGAGTTCCTCCATAAAAAGTTAGGTTCACTTTCGTCATCATGGTTTTTTATTTTCAAGGATTTCTCTCTTAAACTTTGATTTAATAGCCTTTATAATTAACAAAATATGCATGTGGTTCCAAAGTCAAATTGAAAAGGTGAGTTTTCTTTAAGAAGTCTAATTAAAAAAGAAGAAGAAGAAGAAGAAGTCTAATTTTCATTCCTTTCCTCTCCACATTGTTCTCCCTTCCCCCCAGACAGGTAACCATTTTATCAAAGTTTTCAGTCTTTTTCTTTTCTTTTTCTTTTCTTCTCTTTTCTATAAGAGACACATGCATATATGGCATTTCTCTTCAGGGAGCATATGAGAAATGATAGGTAAATGGTACTACCTCATACACACTTTTCCTCATCTTACCTTTGTTAATTACAGTGTATCCTGGACATTAGGTATTCAAGTTTTTTAACTTTTAAAGATGGTTTCTGAATGTTACTCACCAATAACATACTAACCATAAATTTAAAATATTTCCTCACTCACATCCAATATCAACTTACTTCAAATCACATATATAACTTTCTGAGAGATGATAGAATTAGCAACTCTTTTTCAACCAAGAATTCTCCCAACTTAGAAATAAAGATATTTTCAAAGTAGAGATTAGGTGTATCAATCAATATCACCATTAAAAATATTTGTAGCAAATTGTATTCATGATATGATATGAAGGATTTATATACAAAGGGCGGGCACATACTTTAAATTTTCTGCATCTGGGATTATCTTTTCTCCTTGTTTGTGAGACTTGTTATTTTTGTGGATACCCAATTTAACATTTGACCAGGTCTGTTGCCTGCTAACCATTTGGATATGGAATGTTCAGAATGACTAGATTAAAAGTCTAGGCACCAAGCAAATATTTCTGTTGCCATATTTTTTTAAATTTCCTGGATTGTTAGGCAGTAATAATGGAGGCACTTTCCAAGAGTCTTCTAGCTTCTTAATATGTGATTCTGAGAAGGCATAAAAGGTGAGGTAAGACTCACTATCACATACTATAAGGAAGTTTAATTTCCCCTCTCCAATTCATCCTGTTCCTCAGAATATTTAGTATTGGTAGTTTATAACTTTTAAATTCTAATCTATCATAATAGAAAGCCAAGAAGTACCAAAATTAAATATGTCTACCTAAAGATATAGGGAGTGTAAAAATCAGTGAACATAGCATTTTCTATTTGATGAGAATCTTTATTCAGTCTTGGAATGAGTGCTATCTATTAAATGCCATTTTTTAAAGATTTTATTTATTTATTTGAGAGAGAGAGAGAGAGCACAGGCCCTGGGGGTGGGGAGGGGCGGAGGCAGAGGGAGACGCAGACTCCCCACCAAGCAGGGGGCTGGATCCCAGGACCCCAGGATCATGACCTGAGCCGAAGACAGGTTCTTAACTGACTGAGCCCTCCAGGTGCCCCTACCAAAGCCATTTTAAATATAGATAGATAGATAGATAGATAGATAGATAGATAGATAGATAGAGTTTTCTCTTTATTGTATTCTATTTTTATTGATGAAATCTTAAATCCATATTCTAATTTTATAGTTTTTATTTAACATAATTTAATTTTCACATATATGAAAGATTTTCTAATTCTCATTATAAAAAGTTATCTACACAGCTTGTATACTACTACTGAGAGCTTGAAAATAAAAGTAGAATCTCTGTGAGGGTACTTAATTTCTTCAATGTTATCATGTAAATGAATGTATTCTTTTCAAAGCTTTGTCTACCATACTCTCTTTATTGATGGAATCACTTACCTATGTGCTACAGACAATGCCTTGGATACCATAACACCATCTGCATTTCTTAAAAACGTAAGTAATTTCTTACACTAATTTAGGGACTTTTTCAGTTATTGAAATTATGAGGTCTCTGTTTTATAGTATATTAGTAGTAGTGTCACTAACTAAAAGCAGATCATTCATTCGTCTATGAAGCAGAGCTATTAATGACCTCCAAAGATTTCTTACCCCTATCCTTTATCTGCCCTGTTTCCACACTTCTCCCAACCCTAAAGTAAGGTCTGCAAAGGTTTTCATACATACTGCATCTTTGATTGGAAAGGACACCCTGCCACCAAAAAGCTAGAAATAGTGTGGCAATAGAATATTCTTTTATTTCACATTTCTGCCAGACTCTGCTTCAAATAAACATTTGCTCTGTAATTCTCCAGTTGAAAGTATCTATATAGGTTAAATATTTCCATTAATGTCCCCAGGTTAGTGATACTTTCCTGAGAAATCCTTCGATGTCGCACGAACATTTTTCTCCTTCAAATGCAGTTCCTGCAGATTTGCAACAAGTATTAGGAAAGTATATGGTATGTAATCTCCAACTGTACTCCTAAACATTGTATTAAAGCTGACAGAACAGTTTGGAATTAGGAGATAAGAGCTGTAAAGATGAGTAAGAATGGAGAACTTCTATCTTTATATAATGATAAGGAATGATATACTTGATATATGGACAAGTGGATAAAGCAAGAGAGAGAAAGTATGTATGGTATACTATTATTTGTTTACCATCCTTATTTGCAACCATTTAAGAAAGAAGGAATAAATACAATATGTATTTGCTTATAGTAAAAAAAGAGGGCGATGGCAGCAAGAAAAGGATAAACCAAAAACATTTTAGTCGTTGCCTCTTTGGGGATAGGGGACGAGAATAGAAACTAGGCCTCTGAATGAAACTTGTTTTGCAGATTTGACTTTGGAACCATGTAAATATTTTACATAATCATAAAATACTATTAAATTAAATATTTAAATAATTGTCCTTAGAGTGAAGTAAGACAGTCACAAGAGGACAAATACTGTGTGATTCCACTTATATGAAATACCTAAAGTAGTCAGATTTATAGAGACGAAAAGTAGAATGGTTGTTGCCAGAGCCTAGGGGAAAAGGATGTGGAGGAATTAGTGTTTAATGGGTACAGAGTTTCAGTTTGGGAAGATGGAAAATGTTCTAGAGATGGTGGGGGTGATAACTGTACAACAATGTAAATATACTTAATGCCACTGAGCTATACAGTTAAAAATCATTACAATTATAAACTTTGTTATGTATATCTTACCATAATAATTTTTTTAATTTTAAAAAGTAATCCAGAAAACTCAAAAGAAAAAAAAAAAACAAGAACCTAATTGTGTATTGAGTTGATGGCTTGAAAGACAGCGAAAATTTATTTCAAGTGACTTTAAAACACAATAATTTGATTGTATATTCCTAGGGAGATTAAACCCTAATGACAAAAGAACTAAAAATAAATCTTAAAGTATTTATTTTCAAGTGTCACATTGTTAGTGGTAACAACATTGGTGTTGCTATTCTAAAACTGGTTTATATAGATATATTACTTTAAGTAATCATGTTAATGTCATTAGGAATCAAGATTTTCAGCAAAAGCTGCAAATATAAAGTCAAAGAATTAAGCGAAACCTTATAATCCTAAGTTTTAATTGAAAATTAAATATTTTTAAAAGAAAATCAAATTGTGAAAATTTTTAATTGAAAATTTAATATTGAAATTTTTTTCTTTTTTTTTAAGACTTTATTTTTAAGTAATCTCTACCCCCAAAGTGGGGCTCAAACTCATGACCCCTGAGATCAAGAGTTACATGGTCTACCGACTGAGCCAACCAGGCACCCCAAAAATTTTTTCAATGAAAATATATCACATGATATATTTTCTCAAAAAAAGTATTTCCTAACCTATCTACTGAAAAACATTAGAAATAACAAGCAACTCAGGAGCAGTGTGCCCCTTAGCATCTAGATTATAGTTTCTAAATACCATTTTACACTAAAGGAACCAGGCCTGATTGCAGATATCAGGCAGGAAACATATAAGCCAGAAGCATTTTGTCATACCAGAAACAAGGAAGCTATCCAAGTTCACTGTACTCATGCCAAAAGACTTCAGGAGCCAACTTAAAGATGTTAACACTGGTCAGTGATGGAATAACTTAAACATCGAAAAGAATAATAACTGCAATGGATTGTAACACATCAATATCTTAAATTCCATGAGTTCTAGATACTATCAAAGATGAAATGATTCCTAATCAGTTAACTCTGGAAGATACTAAGGATCTACCTCATCACTCTAAAAACCAATAAATAAAAGAAAAGACTCAATCATTTATTCTGACTTTCCTATTTGAACTATACCTCAAAGAAAACAAGTAGTTGGTAGGGAAAAGGTGTTTTTTTGGTCTTTACAGAAGTATTCCAGCTAATAAACAAAGAAGAGGTGATAAATTTCACTGTTTTATTAACCCTGATGAAATAATGGATCTAAGCAGTCATCATCAGTGACTAAAAAATTAGGTGAAAAGCTGATGAGGAACTTCATAACAGATGAAACAGGCTCAAAACACCTAAACCCATTGATTATTCCTAAGGTCACAATAAGGAAGATGATCAATCATTAGTTATGTTTCCTACTGTTATACAATGAATAGTATACAGCACACATCTGAAATATACTTGCCCAAAACATCAAACTGGAATATGACCAAGGCTTTATATCTAACTACCAGTTTACAGGAAATAGGTCAGTGACCACATTAAATGATACCACAGCAATGCAATCAGCAAAATCCAGAATATGAGAAAATCTACAAGACAATCCAATTTCTTCAACAAATAAATTGCAACAGGGAAAAAGTTAAGGAGAACTCATAGATTAAAAGAGACCATATCAACTAAACGTGGACTTTGGATCCTGGGTCAACAAAACAAATATTTTTTTAAAAACTACGATTTGTTTTTTATAAATTTGTACACAAACTGCGTGTATGATGATACTAAGGAATTTTTGTAGATGTGATCATGATGTTGTGGTTTTATTTTTAAGAAAAATGAGGCCATATCTTTTAGAGATGCAAACTGAGGCATTTACAGATTAAAATAATATAATGTCTGGGATTTTCTTTGAAATAATACATTTGGGGAAGGGGTAATCAGTAGTAGTACAGATGAAACAAGATTGGCTATGTGTTGATTACTAAGTGACGGGTACACAGGAATTGATTATACTGTTCACTCGTCATTTGTGTATGTTTGAAATTTTCCATAATAAAATATTCTAAGTGTACTTGTTAGTTTTCTATCATAAATCTAATAAATCCTACAAATCAGCAGCCTAAAACAGCACACACTTATCATCTCATAGTTCTTGTGGGTCAGGAATCCAGGCCCTACTTAACAGGTTCTCTTCTCAGGATCTCACAAAGCTGAGGTGAGTGTCGTCACCCAGGCTGTATTCTCATCCAGAAGCTCTAAAAGATGCGGCTTCCAGGCTCATTTAGAGCCTTTTGCAGGATTCATTTCCTTATAGCTATACCAGGGATGCAGCTGGCTGTTGGCCTGGGGACACCCTCAGGTCCTAGAGACTGATAATAGTTCCTTACCACTTTGCCATCCTCAATATGGCTGCTTCCTCCTCAAGGGCAGCAGAGGAATCTCCCTACCCTAGCTTATTAAATTTTATATGTGACATAGTCACAGGAGGGATATCCCATCACCTTTGCTATTAGTAATGTGATGCATTGGGTTCCCCATAGGGTATGTCTACCACAATGCCTGAAAAATAATTAAGGATCGATGCTTTTATAGTAAATTCATAAATTTTCTTATGAAGAATTCTGCATATTCAGACATAGCTCCCTAAAAACTAGTTACCATACGAAAATATGCACATTTTAAGCAGTTAACACATCTGACATCAAAGAAAATTCTGTTTAACATTTATAAACTAAGGTAAGCTTTAAATCTGTAGAAAATTTTATAAAAGTTGTTGAATTTCTTACACAATAGTTAACAAAATAAAAATAGTTTGGAGAGATTTAAATGTGTGTGTGTGTGTGTGTGCGTGCGTACGTGTGTGTGTGTGTGTGCGTGCGTACGTGTGTGTGTGTGTGTGTGTGTGTGTGTGTGTGTAGAAGCTGAATGCCAATGAAGAGACTATGAATACATTATCTTAACAAAATTATCTTAAATGGTTCCCTAAGGGTAAAAAACATTAAGCATTTTTTAAAAGAAGAAAAAGAGAAAAGGCACAAAAAGAAAAATAAAAAACTAACCATTCATCTTAACTTGATTATATCTGCAAAGGTACTATTTCCCCATAAGGTCACATTCACAGCTGTCTGGCTTAGGAATTGAACATATCTTTAGGTGGGAGACACAATTCAACTACCAACCTCTTCTTTTCTACATTTACCTAGTGAGCTCCTCACAGAACATCAGTTGTAAATTGCATGGTCCAATAACCAGCAAGATCAGAGTTCTGTTTAAGGCAGATTTGAGGGGTGCCTGGGTGGCTCAGTCAGTTGAGTATCTGCCTTCTGCTCAGGTCATGATCCCAGGGTCCTGGGATTGAGCCCTGTGGTGGGCTGCCTGCCCATCGGGGAGTCTGCTTCTCTCTCTCCCTCTGCGCCTCCTCCCACTTGTGTTCTCTCTCTCTCTTGCGTTCTCTCTCAAATAAATAAATAAAATCTTTAAAAAAGAAAAAAGGTGGGGGCGCCTCTGTGGCTCAGGTCATGATCTTAGGGTCCTGGGATGGAGCCCCAAGTCAGTCTCCCTGCTCAGTGGGGAGTCTGCTTCTCCCTCTCCCTTTGCCCCTCCTCTACTCAGGCTCTCTGACTCTCTTGCCCTCTCTCAAATAAATAAATAAAATCTTAAAAAAAAAAAAAAGGTGGATTTGATCACTTGCCAAAGAGCAGAGGTTTTTAATATTATTTTTTTTAAATGTTTATTAATAAAGTAAAATAACACAAAAGTATATAAAGCAAAATATGAATGTCTCCTACAATCTCAAACAAATCCCCTGAAGTGAGCATTCTTAAAATACAGGCTAGTGTGTAACCTTCCAGAATTAATTATATATAAATATGCATATAGATAAATATATAATAAATATATGTGAATATACACTTTATATGCATATGTTTAAAATATGTATAACTTAAGTTTATACATAACTTTTAAATTCACAAAACTGAGGTCATTAATGCAATGAGTAAAAGCTTCATCTCTGGAGCTTGACTGTCCTTGTTTTGCTGTGTAAAAATTCAGGTACCTTATTACTTTCAGTCTCAGCTATCTTTTCTTTTCTTTTTTTTTTTTTTTAATTTTAAATACACTCCACACCCAATATGGGGCTTGAACTCAAGACCCTGAGATCAAGACCCTAAGATCAAGAGTTAAGCACTCTAGCAACTGCACCAGTCAGGCACCCCTCAGTTTTCCTCTTTAGAAAATAAAAGATGATAAAAATACTACTTAATCAGGTGGTTTGGAAATTAAATTAAATTAAAAACAGTACCTAACACATATTAAGTGTCCAATAAGCTATTATTTGATATTGTTCTGCAGCTGCAGCTTACTTTTTGAATATAACACTCTCTTGTAGAGATCATTTTTGTTAATATGGATAAAGTAGAAGACAAAAAGAGGAACAGAGGACAAGAAAATGAATGAAAAACAGTAACAAATATGGTAGATATTAGTCCAACTATATCAATAATCACTTTAAAAGTTAATGGTCTAAATACAGCTCATTGCTGCTCTTATTTGGGAACAGAGACTGTCAGGTTGGACCAAAAAACTGTCAAGAGAATGAGAAGACAAGCCACAGACTGGAAAAAAATATTTACAAAGGACACATCTGATAAAACTGCAGACTGGGAGAAAATATTTGCAAAAGACACATCTGTTATCCAAAATACACAAAGAACTCTGAAAACTCAACAATTAGATGATAAACAATCTGATTTAAAAATGGGCCAAGGGGGCACCTGGCTGGCTCAATCGGTAGAGCAGGCAACTCTTGATCTTGACTTCGTGGGTTTGAGCCCCATGTTGGATGTGGAGATGACTTAAAAAAATATATAAAGTCTTTAAAATAAATGGGCCACTGACCTGAATAGATGCCTCACCAAACATCTACAGGTGGCAAATAAATATGAAAAAGATGTTTAACATCATACATCATTAAGGAACTGCAAATTAAAGCAACAGTAAGATACCCCCACATACATATTAGAAAGGCTAAAATTCAAAACTCGGACAATACCTAATGCTGACAAGGAGGTGGGGCAATAGGAACTCATATTCACTGCTGGTGGGAATGCAAAATGGAACACTTTGGAAGACAGTTTGGCAGTTTCTTACAAAACTAGACATACTCTTACCATGCGTTCCAGCAATCACACCCAGTATTCACACAGTATTCACATAAGTTGAAACACATGTCCGCACAAAAACCTGCATGCAAGTGTTAGAGCAACTTTATTGATAATTGCCAAAATATGGAAGCAACAGAGATTGTCTTTCCATAGGTAAATGGATAAATTGTGGTACATCCAAATAGTTGACTGTTATTCAAAACTAAAAAGAAATGAGCAAGCAAGCCATGAAAAATTAAGGGGGAAGCTTAAACACTTATTACTAAGTGAAAAAAGCCAATATGAAAAGACTACTTGATTCCAACTATATGACATTCTGGAAAAGACTTCGTTTGCTTTTTTTGTTGTTGTTTGGGCTTAGGGAGAAGGGAGGCATGAATAGGTGAAACAGCACATCATTTTTATAGCAGAAAAAAGATAAGGTCACATCAGTTTATATAATCTACAAAGGAGAATCAATAAAGTAAGTCATTGTCTAATAGGGCAGTGAAACTGTTCTGTATGATACTATAATGGTGACTACATGTCATTATACATTTGTCCAAACCAAGGGAATATACAACACCAACGGCAAACCGTAATGTAAACTATGGACTTTGGGTGATAATAATACATCAGTGGAGGGTCATCTATTATAGCAAATGTACCACTCTAGTGTGGGATGTTGATAGGGAGCTGGGAGGTAGGGGGTGGAGGGGGTAAGGGTAGGTGAGGACTCTGTACTTTCCACTCAATTTTACTGTGACCCTAAAGCCTCTTTTTATTTTTTTTTAAAGATTTTATTTATTTATTTGACAGAGAGAGATTACAAGTAGGCAGAGAGAGAGGAGGAAGCAGGCTCCCTGCTGAGCAGAGAGCCCGATGCGGGCCTCGATCCCAGGANACCTGAGCCGAAGGCAGAGGCTTTAACCCACTGAGCCACCCAGGCGCCCCTAAAGCCTCTTTTTAAAAAACTATATAAATATACCCCTGGGACACATAATAAAAAAATTTTTTTTAATAAAATAAAATAAAAAACTATATAAATATATAAACAACTTAAAAAAAAAGACTTCCACCACTGATTGAATACAATGAAATATCGCTCTCCCATCCAACCCCCCCACCCTTTTCTTAAGAAGATTAAGGTGGGACAATCTGAAGCTTAGTCGATTGCTTATGCTGAAAAGCAAGTGAAATGTACCTTTGACACTTGTTCAATTTGTACAATATATTGTAATAGATTTCAATTATAGAAAATAATATTTGTATTATATTTCACTTCTATATAGATGAAATACAATAAAAATCAAGATGATACCCCAATATCTACACTGAGGAGTCAAGTAACTGATGTAAAAAATATTATGTCCCAGAATATTAATGAAATTTTGGAAAGCGAAAACAGATTGAGTATCTTCACTGATAGAACCAATGATCTCCAAATAACTGTAAGTGATGCTCATCTGTCTTGATATCTAAATAGTGCTCAAAATAAATGGCCAAAAGCAAATACATACCAGGGATACTGTGAGATCATCCTATGTTGCCAAATTAAGGCTTTATCAAAAAATTATTGGAATGCAACTAAAATACTTTTTTAATTATAAAACAAAGAAAATTAAAAGCCCATTAAAGTAGTAGGTAGTTATTTGCATAACAGATGCATTTCTTACATTAAGAAACACACAGGTTAGTCAACAAATAAATTGCAAGGGAAAAAAAAAGGAGGTAAAACTTACCAAAAAATGGGTTGAGAAGGTGTATCAGTTGCAATGTGTGGTCCTTATTTGGAATTTGACTCAAACAAACTATAAAAATGAAAACTTGCAACTTCATGAGATAATTAGATATGTGAACTCTGACCAGATATTAGATGACATTAAGGAGTATTATTAATTTTCAGGTGTGATAATGGTATTGTGGTTATGCTTTAAAGAGTCATTATTTATTAGAGATGCATACTAAAATATTTTGAGTGAATTTATATAATGTCTGAGACTAGCTTCAGAATAGTTCAGGAGTAGAAAGGGGTATAAATGAAACAAAACTGACCATGTAAGCGTGGGTTTATTTCTGGGCTCTCTATCCTGTTCCATCGATCCATGTGTCTATTTTTGTGCCAATAACATACCGTTTTGATTACTATAGCTTATGTGTGGAATCTAAAAAATAAAACAAATCAATAAACAAAACAGAAACAGACTCACTAATACAAAGAACAAACTAATGGTTGTCAGATGGGAGGGTTTGGGAAGAGCGGGCTACATAGGTAAAGGGGAGGGGCACCTGGGTGGCTCAGTCAGTTAAAGCAACCAACCCACCTTTGGTTTTGGCTCAGGTCTTGATCTCTCAGGGTCGTGAAATCAACCTCAATGTAGGGCTCACGCTCAGTGCAGAGTCTGTTTGAGATTCTTTCCCCCTCCCTGTTCCTCCCCCTCTGCTCCCCTCCCTGCTCTCTCTCTCTCTTTCTCCCAAATAAATAAACAAAATCTTTAAAAAAAAATAGGTGACGGGGATAAGAGGTACAAACTTCCGTTTATAAAATAAATCACAGAAGGGTGACTGACTGGGTGGACAGTCGGTTCAACATCTAACTTGATTTTGGCTCAGGTCACGATCTTAGGGTTGTGAGGTGGAGCCTGCTTAAGAGTCTCTCCTCTTCCCTCTCCCCTGCTCCTCCCCCTCCCTCCCTGGGAAAAAAATTACAGAGATGAAAAGTACAGCATAGGCAGTATAATCAAAAATATTGTAATGATGCAGTGTGGTGATTGATGGTGGCTACTTAGCGTGGTGAGCATTGAATCATGTACAGAATTATAGACACCATGTTGTACATTTGAAACCAATATGACATTGCCATGTCAACTATGCTTCAATAATAAAAATAATTTTAATAAGATAAAGTAAAATGCAATTAGGAGTATTATATATAGCCTACTCTTTTTTAAGATTTATGTATTTATTTTTAGAGAGAGAGAGAGAGCACACAAGAGAGCAGGGGAAGGGGCAGAGGGAGAGAAGTCTCAAGCAGACTCCAGAATGAGTGCAGAGCCTGATGCAAGATTCAATCTCACAACACTGAGATAATGATGTGAAAGAAAATCACGAATTGGGTGCTTAAGGGACTGAGCCCCCCAGACCTTATCTATATACAAACTTCTTAAACCCTCCCATAGCGCACCTTTGTCCACACAGAGTAGAGTCCAATCCCCCTAACATAATGAGGTTTCTTTGGACTATATTTCTAGTCATATCACCAAGTGATCACAATCTTGCAATTTATAAATCTCAAAAAATACTGAACTATTTGTAGTTCTCCAAAATATGTGTTCCATTGACACCTTTATACATGCTGTTCCCTCTTTGCCCTTGCCCTAGCAAACTTCTACTCACTCATCAAAACCCAAATCAGGGGTCATCTCCTCATTGCCCAGACTGAGTTTATCACTCTCTCATCTCTGCCATCCCTACAACTTTTATTGATTGATTTAGTCAACAAATACCTTCTGAGGATCTACTGTCTGCCAGGCTCTATATGAAGAATTAAGAATATAATGATGAATAGTTACCTACAACCCTAGCAAACAAGCCCTCAGCCTTAGTTAAATTAATACTATTTATTTGAGCAAAGCAATCCTCTATATCATTTTTATAGCAAAAAAAAGTTCACATCAGTTTATATAATCTACAAAGGAGAATCAATAAAGTAAATCATTGTCTAAAATTTCATTTGTATCTTATGAAAGTTATAACACAAGAGCTCAGAAAATACTGTCCAAACCATTTAGACTCATTCAATATTCATTAAAAAGTGTTCTTCAGGGGCCTATTTTGTAAAAAATAATATGTTGGTCATCTTCGGGAATAAGAGAATAAAAGATGTTTGCCACAGTTTAATCTACTGCAGAAGACAGATTTATATAAGCTTAACTGCAATTTTAAGTGTGAGTTAAGTTTCACAATAGATGGATAAAGCATAACAGCCAAACAGTGGAGAACTGACATTACATTCTTCCACAGCATTTTTAAATGGCAGTTATAAAATGCCACAATCGATATTAACTCATTCTATTGTATTAGGAAGCATGTATAGGCGTACCTGCCTGGCTCCATTGGAAGAGCACACATCTCTTGAACTCAGGGTCATGAGTTTGAGCCCCACATTGGGTGTAGAGATTATTTAAATAATTTTTTTAAGAAAAGGAAGCATATTATCATATTTCAATACTACAGGATCAGAGGCCATAGTTGGGAATCAAAACTATTTTATTATGAAAATTTATTTCAAGCATACGAAAGTTTTGAGAACAATACATCTAATGCCCTTGTAATCATCAGCTTACTTTATCTGACCTAATATTTTGCCATGTTTGATCGGGACCTTTGTTTTTAAAAGAAATAAATTAGACATATGATTAAAGTCTCTGTACCTTTCCCAAGCCCATTCCACTCCTGCACCAGAAGAACCACTATCATGAATTTGTTATGAATCATTTGTATGCATGCTTTGATTCCTCTGATATGTATCTATAGGTACATATGTATCTACATCCTTGGTTTGCATTTTTAACTTTATATTTGTGACATTATAACGTACATATAATGAACTAAAACTTCAGTTTTTAGTTCAACATTATGTTTATGAAATATATTCATTTGGACACACTTAGCTATAATTTATCAATTTAACTTCTGACAGCATATCATTACTGTTTAAATAAACACAGTGTACTTATCTTTTCTCCTTTTAATAAACATTAATGTAGATTCCAACTTTAATGTGAACAATACTGCCTTGAATGCTCTTATTCATGTCTCTTGGTACACTTTTGCAAAACTACTTTTTTTTAGATTTTATTTATTTGAGAGAGAAGGGGAGCACATGCACGCAGGGGAGGGGTAGAGAGAGAGACAAGCAAATTGGCCACTTATGGCGGGGCCTGACCCTGCTGGATCCCAGGACCCCAAGATCATGACCTGAGTTGAGGAAAGTCAGACACCCAACCATCTGAGCCACCCTGACACCCTTGCGAAACTATCTCTAAGGCAATGATCTGTAAAGTTTTTTGATCATGCATACTTATTTGTAAAATATTCTAAAGAATGCATTTAAATATATATATATAAATTATATATTCTTCTATAATAACGATATAATAAAGCACACAGAAATATAGAAATTAAAAGAACAGGATGAAGACGAAACAAAATACTAAATAATTTGGTTTTTTAAGAAGATGAAAGCTGTTCCTCTCTGATTAAGAAATATATTAATACTAATGTATTTTAATGACAGTAATTGTGATTAAAAGTCAGATCTGAAAAAAAAAGTCAGATCTGATTACAATCACTACTTACCTCTAAATATGGCAGATGGAGTGCTCAAACTAGAAGCAAAAATATATCCTCTTTGCCATGTTTTTGTTTTTTAAGTTTGCCTTATTGGTATAATTTTGTTTAAGTTTATTTATCTATTTAAGTAATCTCAACAGTCAATGTGAGGCTCAAACTGACAACCCTGAGATCAAGAGTTCCATGCTCTTCTAAGCCAGCCAGACATCCCTTTATTTTTTTTTAAGATTTTATTTATTTATTCATTTGACAGAGAGAGAGATTAAAAGCAGGCAGAGAGGCAGGCAGAGAGAGAAGAAGAAGCAGTCTCCCTGCCAAGCAGAGAGCCTGATGCCGGCCTTGATCCCAGGACCCTGAGACCATGACCTGAGCCGAAGGCAGAGGCTTTAACCCACTGAGCCACCCAGGTGCCCCAGATATCCCTTTATTGGTATAATTTTTAAGCCACATGTCTGCTTTTTAGTCTAGTTAAAACTAAATAATATGGGGTGCCTGGATGGCTCAGTTGGTTAAGCATCTGACACTTGATTTCAGCTGAGGTCATGATCTCAGGATTGTGAGATCGAACCCCATGTCAGACTCTGTGCTGGGCTTGGAGCCTGCTTAAGATTCTCTCTTTCTCCCTTCCTTTCTCCCTCCTCACCACTGGCATGCAAGCTCTCTCGAAAAAAAAATAAAAAATAAAAAAATAAATAGTTGCCAAACGTTTGAATAGATTAGATAACAAATAAGGGAATAAAAACATGTTTAAAAAAAAAAGAACAGGACCTTTCCCCAGGATATAAAGATATTCATATTGTTTCTTGAAAGTTTTAAATTATGCTTCTTAAATATGGATTTTTTAAAAACATTTTATTTGGGCGCCTGGGTGGCTCAGTGGGTTAAAGCCTCTGCTTTCGGCTCAGGTCATGATCTCAGCGTCCTGGGATCGAGGCCCGCATCGGGCTCTCTGCTCAGCAGGGAGCCTGCTTCCTCCTCTCTNTCTGCCTCTCCGCCTCTCTGCCTCCTTGTGATCTCTCTCCCGCTGTGAAATAAATAAATAAAATCTTTAAAAATAAAAAATAACACATTTTATTTATTTATTTGAGAGAGACAGAGATAGCAACAGAAATACTGAGAGAGAGAGCAGGAGAAGGGAGAAGCAGACTCCCCACTGAGCAGGGAGCAAGACTCGGGGTTCAATCCCAGGACCCTGGGATCATGATCTGAGCCGAAGGCAGATCCTTAACTGACTCAGCCATCCAGGCACCACTTAAACATGGTCTTTAAAACATCTGGAATTTTATTTTTGCACATTGTATGAGATAGTAATCAAAATTTTATTTTCTCTTCAAAAAACCAGTTTGCCCAAACACCATTTATTGACCAGCTCACCCTTCCCCATTTGGTTTATAATGCCAACCCTATCATATATCATGTTTTCATTCTTTTAATTTATATATATGTATTCTATTCTACCAGTCTATTTCTTTATCCCTGGACCAGTACTATACTGTTTTAGTTACTATGGTTTTATAAGAGGTCTTAATATCTTATAGGGCAAGATATTTTCTACTTTGGGAAAATTGTGTGGGCCAGTCTTACTTTCTCTTTCAGCGAAGTTTAGAATCCACATCTCAGGTTACACACACACACACAAATTGTTGGGATGTTAGTTGGAATTACATTAATATGGGGAGGATTGACATCTTTAAAATATTGTTGTCCCACCTCTGAACATGCTACGTCTCTTCGTTTTTCTAGATCTCTTTCAAAGTCTTTTTTTGATTAATAGAAACACAATCAATTTTTACATACTGACTTTGTATCTTAAATCTTAGTGAACTCTTTCATGGTAAAATTGTTTATGGATTTCTTCGCATTTTCTTTTTTCTTTATCTTTTTTTTTTGGTACTGCTTCCTTTTTTATTCAGATGTTTTTAACTCTTTTCTTTGCATTTTCTACACTGAAATTTTATCATATATAAATGACTATTTTTCATCTTTTCCAATATATATTTTTTATTTTAAAGATTTTATTTTTAAGTAAACTCTATACCCAACATGTCCCTCGAACTCACAACCCCAAGATCAACAGTCATGTGCTTTACCAACCGAGCCAGCTAGGTTCCCCTCATTTATTTATTTTTTTAATTAATTAATTAATTTGTGTATTTGTTTGTTTATTGTTTTGCTTGTCTTACTATGTTAGCTAGCAATGCCAGGAAAATGCTGAATAGAAATGATGATATCTGAAATACTTGTCTTGTTCCCAATTTAAAATAATTATTTCTACTGCTTCCCAATTAAATTTACATTCAGATTTTGATACTTTTAACAAGGTATACGACTTGCATTCTATTCCTCATATGTTAAGAAATTTTATCATGAAAGGGGATTGAATTGTATCAAATGCTATTTTTACATTAAGACAATGATTTTTCTTCTTAAACTTGTTAATATGATACATTGCACATTAAATATTTGTGTGTGTTGTAGGTTCCAGTTTTATAATTTTACCTTTGTTGCCTGAAAAGACTAACTCTATCAGTGTATAAAAGCTGTATGCTATATGCCATGTAAGGTTGTATTCTTATATAATTTTTATAGTCTATCTTGTGCCTATGGTTGATTTAATTTCCTCATTCCTAAACTCTCTTAATTTTTTAACCAAGTTTTTTGGGGGTTTTTTGGGTCTTTTCAAAGTAACAGATTTTGGTTTATTTTTAATTCTGTTCAAAACTTGATGATTTCTTATCTTTTTGCTTCTAGTTCTTTCCAATGCCTGTAGCCACATGTAAAGTTTTTTTCTGGACAATATTCTGAAACTTGGTTATTTCTCTGCTGCCTTGCCCTCGTGCCTCCCTCTCAATTAAAAGACAACAACCTTGAGGCCATAAGGCTTGGACAGGTACCTTATTATACCCTTAATCTGATCTTTACTGCAGGGCAGAATCTTTCTTTTTTTCTTCAAGATTTTTAAATTTCTTTATTTGAGAGAAAGAGTGAACGGGAGAGAGAAGGAGCTGGGGGAGGATCAGGGAGAGAATCAGACTCCCTGCTGAGCAGGGAGCCGGAGGCAGGGCTTGATCTCAGGACTCAAGGATCATGACCTGACCTGAAGGCAGATGCTCAACTGACTGAGCCACCCAGGGGCCCCAGAATCTTTTTTTCTTTTTTTTCTAATTGAGGTAAAATTAGTGTTTTAACATATACAATTCAGTGGCATTTCATATATTCACAATGTGTATACCCAACACCTTACTAGTTCCAAAACATTTTCATCCCCCAAAACAAAAACTCATACCCATTAATCAATTATTCCCCAGCACCTAGGAACCACTAATTTGCTTTCTGTCTCTATGGATTTACCTATTCTGGCTATCTCATAAAAATGGAATCATACAGGGCGCCTGGGTGGCTCAGTGGGTTAAAGCCTCTGCTTTCGGCTCAGGTCATGATCTCAGCGTCCTGGGATCGAGGCCCGCATCGGGCTCTCTGCTCAGCAGGGAGCCTGCTTCCTCCTCTCCCTGTCTCTCTGCCTGCCTCTCTGCCTACTTGTGGTCTCTCTCTGTGTGTCAAATAAATAAATAAAATCGTTTAAAAAAAATGGAATCATACAATCTATGATCTTTTGTGTCTGACTTCTTTCATTTAGCATGATGTTTTCAAGCTTCATCCATGTTAGAGCATGCATCAGTAATTCGCTCCTTTTTGTGGCTGAATAATATTCCATTGTATGGATATAACTCTACTTGTTTACCCATTCATCATCAGTTGTTGGACATTTGGGTTGTTTCTGCCTTTTGGCTATTGTGAGTAATGCTGCCCTGAACATTTGTGTACAAACTTTTGTTTGAAAGCTTCTTTTCAATTCATCTGTATGTATACAGAGGAATGGAATTGCTAGGTCATATGGTAATTCCGTGTTTAACTTTTTGAAATAACTTCCAAACTATTTTCCACAGTGAACCTAGTAATGTGAGAGGATACCCAGAAGTACCCACCAGTAGTGTAAGAGGGTTCTGATTTCTCCACATCTTCTCCAACACTTGTTCTTTTCCCTTTTATCTTTTTAATTATAGCCATCTTACTGGGTATGAACTAGCATCTCATTCTTTTTAATTAGCATCTCATTTTGTTTTGTATTTCCTCAGTGACTAGTGACGTTGAGCATTTCTTCACATGCTTATTGGCCATTTATAAATCTTCTTTGAAGAAAGTCTATTCAAGTCCGTTGCCCATTTTTGAATAGGTTTGGGGGGTTTTTTGTTATTGAGGAAGGGCAGAATCTTAATGGGCATTTGTCATTAAACACCTTTTCCATCTTCTTTCCTACTGTTTGGACCAAAAAAAAAAAAATCAGCTTATCCAATGTATCAGTGTTTCACATTTTGGTACCCTCTCTATTCCTTTTTCACTTCTTCTTGCAAATCAGCCATTTGGTACTTTGATAGATGCAGCCAGTAATGAGAACTCACACCACTACCATTCTGTTTTCCAACACTTCCTTCCAAAGGGAGACTCAATAGGCAATTTCTTTACTTTCCAAGTTGTCATAGGAGATAGTAAAACTAACAAATATTTTATTCTGAAGAGCATAGGTCTTTATCTTTCCAGCCCCAAATAGCAGTTTCTTCACAGGTTACCTACCCTGACGGTTAAACCAATGAATGCAACATGTTTCAGATTCTTGTAATAACAGTATCTCATCCTACTACCAACTGAAATATTAGAGAAACACTAGCTGTACCAACATACGTCAGTTTTCAGTGTTTTAACTAAATAGAGGTTTATTTCTTGGTTGTATAACAGTCTAAGACAGGTTTTCAGTGGGCATACTTTCACATGGTAATCCAGGAATCCAACCTTTTTCCATTTTGATACTCTCCCATTGCCTTGGACATCAGAGTCTTTCAATTTCAGGTGGCAGATGGCTAAACAGGGAGTGGAGGAAGCACATTTGCTTATATCCACTTCAGCCCCATCACTTCTACTTGCAACCTATTAGTAAGAATTAGTCTTACAGCTTTGCATCAGTGCAGGAGGCAGAGAGGGACACAGCATAAAGTGGGGTGAGTAGCCTGAGAAATGTGGCCTACATTTGGAGTGACTTTTGCCAGCAACAATTCTACATTATGGAAGGGGAACTCAAGTCTTCAGTGGATAGTTGCTGTCTTTGTCCCATCTGCACTAAAGGAAATTCTAAAAGAAATTTTTTGGTAGTTGGAAAATTACCTCAGAAGAAAAGTCTGAGTTTCAGCAAAAAATTAAAGAGCAGAGAAAGTGGTAAATGTTTAGGTAACATTAAATGACTATTTACTACAGTACAAGTGGTGAGAAGTGGTTGAATTCTGGATATAGTTTGAAGGTGCAGCAAATTGGAATTGCTTACAGATTGAATGTGTGGTGAGAAAGAGTTAAGAATCCAAAGTTTTGTGCTTATTTAACAGGAAGGATGACCTATTCAGTATAGTTCCATTGCTCTCCTCATGTCAGCCCAGAGCCTAGCCTGCTATACCTATGAACAGTGAAACCCCAAGCCCTGGATGACTTCTAGAAGCCAACATCCTCACCCTCCCAAATACAGAGGAGCTGTACTATAAGTGCAATTTTTCACTGCTTCCCTAGGTTCCGGCACCAGGCCTTACTCTTACTTTCTTCCAAATTGAGCTATGAATTTAAGTTTGCTTGTTTTATTTTATCTAGCACTTCTGAGGAGTAATAGTGACCCGAGGATTATGGGGTACCTAATCCACCATATCACTAGATCTTTTAATTATTTATTAAATTATGTCTTTTTTTTTAAAGATTTTATTTATTTGAGAGAGAGCACAAGGAGTCGGAGAGACAGAGGGAGAGGGAGAAGCAGATAGAGAGAAGCAAGCAGAGAGCCCAACTCAGGGCTCAATCCCAGGACCTGGAGATCATGACCTGAGCCGAAGGCAGAAGCTCAACCATCTGAGCCACCCAGGTGCCCCAGATTATATGTCTTTCTTATGGGGAAAGTGGCAACATCTAAATACCATGAAAATATGGCCCAGGGGCGCCTGGGTGGCTCATTCAGTTAAGCGACTGCCTTCAGCTCAGGCCATGATCCTGGAGTCCCCGGATAAAGTCCCGAGTCAGGCTCCCTGCTCAGCGGGGAGTCTGTTTCTCCCTCTGACCCTCCCCCTTCTCGTGCTCACTGTCTCTCCCTCATTCTCTCTCTCTCTCACATAAATAGATAAAATCTTAAAAAAAAAATATGGCCCAAAAATTTTTTAAGAGATTTTTATTTCACTTTACTGCCTTACCTTCCAAACAAATTTCACTTTTATGCATACATAATTACATGAAGAAAAAATGACTTCCTCTTCAAAGCCAGTTGAATAGAAGCAACTCAATAAAATATATTTGACTGAAGTATTTTCATTTTTCTCACAGTATTTTCACACAGATAGCACATAACCATTCTTACTAAAACCTCTATTTGTTGCCTAACAAAATGGGTTCTCTCTTTTCTCTTGGTCTTTATGTGAAAGACTCTACTGAATGTTCTTAGAAAGCAGATTCGGCTTCTTAATAAAAACTAGGCCAGGGGCACCTGGGCTGCTCAGTCAGCTAAGCGTCTGCCTTCTGCCTTCGGCTCAGGTCATGATACCAGGGTCCTGGGATCAAGCCCCGCATCTGGCTCCTTGCTCAGCGGAGAGCCTGCTTTTCCCTCTACCTCCACCTGCAGCTCCCCCTGCTTGTGCGCTCTCTCTCACTATCTCTCTCTATATATGTGTGTCAAATAAATAAATAAAATCTTTAAAAAAAATTAGGCCAATAAACTTTCTCTCAGTCAGCCTATAGTTAAATATGGGTCATGGATTATATTTGGCAGATTAAATAGGTACGTTTATCTTGGTATACTCTGAAAACGCTAATAAAATGACAGGTAAAGCAATAATTAGGGATTTTAATGTATAAAACACTAGGATAAAAAGCAAGAGAAGGGCTTCTGGGTGGTTCAGTCAATTAAGCTTCTCTTTGATTTCAGCTCAGGTCATGGTCTCAGGGTGGTGGGATTGAGCCCTGTGACAGACTCCACATTCTACAGGAAGTCTGCTTGGGATTTTTTCCCTATCTCTCTCCCTCTGCCCCTTCCCCTGCTCACATTCTCTAAGATAAAATAAATAAATTTTTAAAAAATGAAAAAAAACAACAGGTAAGAAATATCAACAATTTTGGAAGCTAGAAAATGGATTATGAATACTTGTTAGCTTCAGCAGAGCAGAAAACTCAAAATGTAAGTTTGTAGAAGACTTTAAGACGCAAGATGATCCGGGCCATAGAACCTTGGAAAGGATCAGAAAGTGAAGATACATGGTATTGTAAAAGTAGACATGCAGTATAAGTCTAGGAAGAAGAGACTGGGTATAAAGTTTTGTTTTTTTTTTTTTAAAGATTTTATTTATTTGTTTGACACAGAGAGAGAGATTACAAGTAGGCAGAGAGACAGGGAGAGGAGGAAGCAGGCTCCCTGCTGAGCAGAGAGCCCAATGCGGGCCTCGATCCCAGGACACTGAGATCATGACCTGAGCCGAAAACAGAGGCTTTAACCCACTGAGCCACCCAGGCGCCCTAAAGTTTCTAAAAGGAACATGTTACCTCTAGAGCCCTTTCCCTTTTTACAGCCATATTGCTTCCTCTCCTTATCCCTGGCAAAGGATAATAAATGTTATTATTTAAAGACAATAGATCAGAGAGACTCTAAACTCAGACACCATGTGCAGTTGAGGCCAGAGTGACTGCATATTAAAATCAGATGGATTAAGTGAAAAATCTGATCCTGAATATCTATATTTTGAATATGGTGACCATTCCCCAATCTCTGTCTACAGAAAAATAACAGAAGGTAATATATCCTTGAAACAAGAATAAAAAGCTATATGAAAGTTTATTAATAGAACAAAAGAGATCTTTTGGAAATTAAAACGATAGTAAAAATTTCAAATTCAATGGAATTATTATAATATAAAGTTGAGATATTCTCTCAGAAAGAAGAGCAAAAAGAGAGAGAGGAAAGATAAGGAAGATAGCAAATCAGTCTAAGAGATTCAATATATGAATAACAGGAGTTTCAGGGGCACCTGGATGGCTCAGTTAGTTAAATGTCTGCCTTTGGCTCAGGTCATCATCCCAGGGTCCTGGGATCAAGCCCCACATTGGGCTCTCTCTGCTCAGCAGGGAACCTGCCACTCCCTCTCCCTCTCCCTCTGCCTGCTTGTGCTCTCTCTCTCTCAATCTGTCAAATAAATAAATCTTAAAAAAAATAACAGGAGTTTCAGAAAAAGAACATGAAGGAATGAAAGAGAAAATCAGAGTAATACAAAAAACATTCCTAGAACTAAGTAACGTGAGTTTCCAGATTGAATGAACAAAACAAGGACCATAGCAGGGCATGTAATCCTGAAATTAAAGAACATCAAAAAGTCAGAAAGATTTTAAATGTTTTCAGAGAGAAAAAAACAAAGGCTTTGCAATTCGAATAGCACCACACTTCTCAATAGCAATATACAGGTGCTAAAGAAAAACAGAAGAATGTTCTATGTTATGCACTGTTGGTAATATAGCAGTGAGTGAAACATACTAAAACCCCTGCCTTCATGGAGCTTACATTCTTGACAATAAGTAAAATTTACATAGTGTGGGGCACCTGGGTGACTCAGTCAGTAAGCATCCAACTCTTGATTTCAGTAGTTCAGGTTATGATCATAGGGTCGTGGGATCGAGCCCCATGTCAGACTCCATGCTGAGAGCAGAGCCTGCTTACGATTCTCTCTCCTGCTCTTAAAAAAAAAAAATTTAGGGCGCCTGGGTGGCTCAGTGGGTTAAAGCCGCTGCCTTCGGCTCAGGTCATGATCCCAGGGTCCTGGGATCGAGGCCCACATCGGGCTCTCTGCTCAGCAGGGAGCCTGCTTCCTCCTCTCTCCTCTCTCTCTGCCTGCCTCTCTGCTTACTTGTAATCTCTCTCTCTGTGTCAAATGAATAAATAAAATCTTTAAAAAAAAAAATTTACATAATGCTAGATAAGAGATAAGTACTTTAAAAATACTGTATTGAAGGGGAATATTATTTTTCTGGGATGGAGATGGGGTAGCAATTTCTTTAATAAATTAAGTTTTTTAGAGAGAATGAGCAGGGAAGGGCAGAAGGAGAGGGAGCAGGAGAATCTCAAGATCTCAAGCAGACTCTGCGCTGAGCACAGAGCCCCATGTGGGGTTTCATCTCATGACCCTGAGGATCATGACTTGAGCTGAAATCAAGAGTCAGCTACTTAACCAACTGAGCTACCCAGGTTCCCCTTGGGGAAGTAGCAATTTTAAATAGGGTTGTAAGGGATTTAAGTAAAATCATAAAGTGAAGATGAGGAAACTGAAACTCAAAGAGTTAGTAACTTGGTCAAGGTCATGGAGTTAATAATGCTAATAAAAGTACAGCTGACCATAGTAAGGAAGGTACCCGGAATCTTGGTTCATCATATTATAAAAGCTGTTCAGACTTACTGAGACTGAGATTGGTCAAAACCAAGCTAAATCTATTCTTTCAGACAGCTCTAAGAAGTATTGGAGTGTGCCCATTAATCCAGATACAGAAAGAAAACATTACATTTGTGTTTATTTTTATTTCAGGCCAAAGAATCCCAAAAAACAAGAAAGATTCTTAGGAGGATATGGTGGAAACACTTCAGAAAGATCATAATCATCACTGTGGTAATTCTCCTTTCAGTCATCATCATTCTTTTAAGTACAAATGTAATACCAACCTGACCCTTTTTCTCCCCGTGCCCAGCAGTTACCAATAAATGGTTATGTGTAAGCATAGAATTCCACAACCACAATGATGAAAGCATTCTCTGGTGGTAGGAAGACTGAAGGAAGAGGGGGTTGGACGTTTTTCCTCGTCTCTTCAGTGTGCCTTATTGACTCTTGTTCTTGTACCTCTTCCATTTCTGTAATCCCATTGGTTTTTTTCCCACTGCTCCAGCTACTTCCCCAGCCTCTCTTCCCTTTGTTAAGATTAAGAGCAAAGGTGGTATCAGACCACTAAAGTTTTAACTCTCCACTCAGCCACATACCAGCTAGGTGACTTTGGACAAGTTATTTAACCTGTGCCTTTGTCTCCTCATCTGTAAAATGAAGGTAATAATAATACTGCATAGGATTATATCTACCACATGGTATGTGCTATCTAAGTGTTAACTATTACTTAATACAAAAAAGTGATTGCATTTGTGGCAATTTGTGATTAAATCTCAATTATCTTACTCCTTAGAAGAAAAATGTGAACTTATAATGCCCTTAGAAATAGGAGTCTTAACATGAGTACACAGTCCAGAAATAGACATTCATCTCTTCTACTTATTTTTTCATTTAAAATGACAACTCAGGGCACCTGGGTGGTTCAGTGGGTTAAAGCCTCTGCCTTCGGCTCAGGTCATGATCTCAGGGTCCTGGGATCGAGGCCCGAATCAGGCTCCCTGCTCAGCAGGGAGCCTGCTTCCTCCTCTCTCTGCCTGCCTCTCTGCCTACTTGTGATCTCTCTCTCTCTGTCAATTAAAAAAAAAAAAACTTTAAATAAAAAATAAAATAAAATGACAACTCAAACCATTGTTTTATACTAGGTATTTCCTTGGGTAAAATTTTTAAATTAGGAAGTTGTATTATTTCTCTAATAAATCACAGGTCCTATTTTTTTTTTTTTTTTAAAGATTTTATTTATTTATTTGACACAGAGAGAGAGATTACAAGTCGGCAGAGAGGCAGGCAGAGAGAGAGGAGAGAGGTGGAAGCAGGCTCCCTGCTGAGCAGAGAGCCCGATGCGGGCCTCGATCCCAGGACCCTGGGATCATGACCTGAGCCGAAGGCAGCGGCTTTAACCCACTGAGCCACCCAGGCGCCCCACAGGTCCTATTTTACCACCCTAACAGCCTTTTTTTTTTCACATGATACACTTCATCCGATAACCTCAAATCACTAAGATTTCTAATGACCAAAGCATCCAACTTCACTTTGTGGTTGTTAACAATGCTTCATGAGCTCTATTTCCTAAGTGGGAACTTTAAGTCTAAAGTTGGTTTTAAAAATCATTGGGGCGGGGGGGGGGAGCGGAGGCAGCTGGGTAGCTCAGTCGTTAAGCATCTGCCTTCAGCTCGGGTCATAATCTCAGGGTCCTGGGATCAAGCCCCACATCCTGTTCCCTGCTCGGCAGAGAGCCTGTTTCTCCCTCTCCCTCTGTCTGATGCTCCCTCTACTTGTGCTGTCAAATAAATAAATGAAATAAAATAAAATAATTTAGTGGGGTGCCAGGGTGGCTCAGTTGGTTAAACATCTGCATTCATCACAGGTCATGATCTTGGGGTCCTGCGGTCAAGCCCCACATCAGGCTCTGCTTCTCACTTTCCTTCTGCCCCTCCCCCACTGTGCTCTCTTCTCTCAAATAAAATCTTTTTAAAAAATAAAAATCATTTAGTGATCCATGGGGAAGAATAAAAGAACAGGGGTTCCTGTCTGCTAGATAACTCATTTTAATTCTGATAAAGTATCAGCATTTTTTAAAAAGATTTTTATTTATTTGACAGAGCACAAGCATGGAAGTGGCAGGCAGAGGGAGAGGGAGCAGCAGACCCCCACCCCCCACCCCGAGGAAGGGTCCCAGGATCCCAGGATCATGACCCAAGCCCAAGACAGACATTTAACCAACTGAGCCACCCAGGTGCCCCTCAAGTGTCACCACTTTAATTAGGCACCAAGCTTGTTCCTCCAGCACAGTATTACCTTTCCATTCACAAAATACTTTTTAAAGGATTTTTAATGTTAGAAACTTTGGAGTTTCTGTAACTTATATCCAGGAGAAAAAATAAGTGCTTTGGACAGGAGTCTCATTAATTTTACAATTACATAAAGAGGTAAAAACTATTAAGCATAATGTAAAGCACATAGAACAGTGGCTGGCACATGAGTGCTATGTAAATGTCTGTTCATAATATCTTTATTTTGCAGATGAGAAAATAGTCAAGCTAAATGACATGTTCAGGGTCACACAGCTAGAAAGCTGAAGATTTTACTTATTCAAGTACTGGCTGTGGTATATATGAAACCCATATTTTTAACTCAAAGTATATTATCTGACACCATAAGTTAACTGTTGGCCAGATAAGACACAAGACATGAGTATTTTTGCTTTTTGTAAGTTGGTAGACTGTTTTGGGAGGGTGGGGAGAGACAGGAATTTGAAGAGGGATATTGTGAGACAAGGAATCGTCATGTATTTTGCTGCTGTTATTTTTGAGGCCTACATAATGTGTCTCCTAAAATTTCTGTAATTTATAATTATGTATAAAACAATATACTTGTGGGGCACCTGGGTGGCTCAGTTGGTTAAGTGTCTGCTTTCAGCTCAGGTCATGATCTCAGGGTCCTGGGATCGAGCCCCGAGTCAGAGAGCCTGGTTCTCCCTCTACCTCTTCTCCTCCCCACACTCATGTGTGCTCTGTCAAATAAAACCTTTAAAACATAACTATGTCTGCTAATTGCCAGTGAGTACTAGCATATTTATTGCTAGAAGACAGGAACTTAAGGATCACCTAATCTATCCCTTCCCCAATTTTACATATTAGGATGTCAACACCCAGGAGTCCAAAAATGAAGAACGTGTGACAAGCTCCTCTCCACCTGCAGCACACTTAAATAAAACACAGGCTATTACTCCAGTTCCAGGAAATAAGTTCCACATAATGCCTGTTTTCCTAGGCAGTCTTAGAGCTTAAGATTAGGAAGAAGAAAAACACTTGCTTAATAAGGAGCATTTACCTGCTATTTGTGCTACCTTTGTCACAAAATATCTGAGCAGAAAGAGACAAATATTAACGCAATCTTAGGCTTTTGATTTATTTCTGCATTCAATTATTGTTCAGCTCCTATTCTGCACCAAAACAGTTCTAAAACAACAGGATTTAAGTCACCACATTGATAGAGACAACTGATGTTTGAGAAATTAGGGGCTATGAATGGAAGTATAAGAAATGGACCTAATCCCAAAAGAAGCTTACATTCCAGTTTAGGAGGCAAGATCAATAATCATAAACACATTGAAATAACAATGTCTACTTAAGTGGTACATTGCATGGCAGAGAATAAATTCAACAAAGATAATGATCAACACCAGCTCCAGTCACTGAGGAAGATTTCATGGGTTGTAAGTGGGATAGTAATCGAATCTTATTAGAAATTGAATTTCTCTCAATAGGTAAAGGCAGTCAACAGTAACGTGACTGAGCATTTACTATGTTCCCATAGCTGTTTAAGTACTTTAGAGATTCTTATTTAATCCTCATAACCCTGAGGTAGGGACTATTATTTCCATTTTACAGTTAAGAAAATTGAAGGACAAGCCGTGTCACTTGCCTGATTCCACAGGGCTAGTAAAAGGAAACAGGATCAACAAATGAAGACACTGCTTGCTGTGGGGTGCAGGTGGACTACTCCAATCATGCACTCATTCATCAAATGGCCTGCATGCAGCACAGCCAAGCCTGTGGTTCTCTTCGTTTCCCACGCTATCTGTGGTGCTTTTTTTTACTCCCTTAACATTGCCTTCTCCAGCAAATAACCTCTTCTGAATTCCAAACGGTTTTCCAACTCTCTACTGGACACACCCACTCAGATATCATGCAAACACCTTAAATCCCAAAACTCAACTACCTATTCTTCCTCCTTTCCCCACAAAAATACTTACGTGACCTTATTTCTTACTTCTGTAAAGGGTATCACACTGTTTTGTAATCCAGACTGTTTTAGCCTACTTTCTGCTCCTCTCAGGAAGCCCAGAAGAGTTACAGAAGCAAAAGTGGGGAGTCCTAGCAGATGCCTAGGCACACTTTAAAAAGGGTACTCATCCCATTATGTTGGACAGCTACATCTATCCCAAACCTGGCTACATTATATTCAGATTACCCAGCACATGTTAATACTTGATACGTTTTCATATGCATGCTTTCCATAGCTCTTGGAACAGTCATAGCAATAAATATGAAGCTTTGGTTTTTAACCCTAAATCATCCGATTTACTGAAGTAATACAGATGCCTGGGCTCTACCCCCTCAAGAATCTACTTAAGGCTGGGATATGGCCTCAAAGTGTATGCCTAATTTCACAATAAAGCTGAGAGCCACCAACCCCAAAGCACTTTCACATGCCTATCATCTAACACTGATACCTGAGGAAGACAGAATTTTCAGTTGAAAAAACTGATGCTTGGAGAAGTTAAATTTTATTTGCCCAACATCACAGGGCAAGTGACAGAGCTGGACTTCAAACATTCATTTGAAATAATTAATTCCACTGAATATATTCAATTAGAAATTGTTTCAAGTCTGTGAAATAGAATGTCTCACACATTTTAGTAAATCTTAAAAAATATTATTTTAACTTGTTTTAAAATTCCATGTTATCTCATTATAGAATCACGGCAGAGACTAAAATAACAAAACCTATTATTTAATTTGGCCTGATTTTTAGAACAAAAAGGCAAATCACAAGCTGGTTATAGACAGATCATTTGGCAGAGCAGAACTGCTCAGCACCACACCATGATCTACCATAATGACAACCTCTCCTTTCACAGGCCAGCAGTAAGACTTGACCCATATTCCTCAAAAAGTTCTCAAGGGACACATAGGAAATGGAACAGAGAAGCAATGTTACGTTAGGCTTCCTCTGTATTTACACTGAGTATGAATACCTTGGCTAACATTAGTGCTACTTTACACATCTAATACAATGTCATCCTCTGAAAAATATACACGTCTGCACAAATAGTAGATGCATACCAGCACTTTCAGTGGCCTCACATTTGACAGCAAACCCAGCAGAGGCCAGAGACTGAACATCTCCATACAAAATCTTCCTACTCTCACTATTCTTCCTCACAACATTCTGGAGTAAACTTGAAATTACCCTTTTTTCTTCCATTAAATTCAGTGATTCTTCAACTTAAAACACTATTTGACCATTATGCCTAATCTTTCAAAAGAATTCCAGTATTTAACATTGTTATGACATTTTAAACATGATAGTAGTCTTACCTTTTCAACTAAGAAAATAAGACCTGTTATTTCAAGGTATTCATCCAAGAGGGGAAAGCTTAATTAAAAAAAAAAAAAAAAGGAAAAGAAAAAGACAGTGCAAAAAATGCATGAGTGCTGTAAGAGTTTAATTGTAAGACAAAAGAACTACATTATAATTTGAACATAAGTAATCTTCCAGAAAAGAAAATTTAGTGCAAATTAAAACCCCACTAAAAACTTAGTATGAAGACTAAAAATAGGCTTCTAGAAATGGAAACACTTGGTTCTAACAGGATTTGCTGGAGGTGGTCTTGAAAATGTTAAGTGGTACAGAGAACATCATGTTAGTTTAAAATCAAGTCAACCAGGTACTAAAAAAAGACATGCTGATAGGTCTTAATACATAAAACTAATTGACTAGTAGTAGCATGCTTTATATATCAATGATTGTAGAAGCAGTGTACAACAAATTTCTGAGCATTTCAAAGTGTTACTGCCTTAGCCAATTTAACTACACTGTAATAATCAGAGCCATCTTCCAATTTTTTTTGAAAGGGTTCCACTTCATCAGTGAGACTGGCAAGTGTCCTCTAAAAATGTGATGAATCCCTGTGTAACCCAAGGCCATCCATACAACCAACAAAAGGGCAATTATAGAATTCTTTTTCTCAAGTACTTATTCAAAGCATAGCTTCCATGACATGTTAAATGTCGCTTTTAGGTACTGACATTAACAGACCTCAAGTTTCTTCCAATATTTTGAGAGAAATAAAAGATCCAGAAAAGTAACCTTGCATTCAAATTCTAAAGTGCAAACAGAATATAGCCTATCCACTTACAAAATAAAGTGTATACCAATTAACCTTGAAGGAAACAATCTTCCTATCCAAGTGACTTAATCTTCTCAAAACAGAATTTAAAAAATCCAATAACCTCTACCATTGTTTAATGAATTAATGCATATCTATCTGTACTTTCTCTGAAGACTTTAAAGAATTCCTCTCATGACCACTAAAGTAACTGATTTGAACTGGTCTTAGCAAAGAACACCTTCCTCTTACTTAGGATCTAATTCCTATGAAGCCTCACCTTTTAAAAGTACCATAATTTTGTAATTTTTAGAGCACTTCTTCCCCCCCCCAAATTTACAGGGCTTATTGGGGAAAATTAACACTTAGCAGTTACCCACTGCTTGGTCTTCCTAAATTGCAGTTCCTTGAATACCGGTCATCACCTACGGCTACCATACTCAAGCCATTCAAAATGCAAGGCTGATGGAATTATGGGAGAACCTAAAAGATAATAAGGACAGTGGGGCAATATGTAACCACAAGACAATTTCAGAGTTGCTAATTACCGATTCATAAAGGAACACGAGTGACATCAGTGACAAACCAAAGAGGGGCAATATGCAATGAGAGCACTAATGCCTGTAGAGAATTTTTAACTCAAACGCCGCATTTCCAGGCTACTGCTACTCCTGCATCCCTTACCCCATTTGGTACACTACTGTTCTTTGTCACCTTGTACACTCATTTGAATACAAAGTCTTTCCGATTTTTTTTTAAGCTAGACTTAGGAGTTCATGATCAAGACTTGAGTGTTAAGTTTTATGAAACATACACCTTTGTCTTTACACAAGATAAAAGAACAAACAATCCTAGGAAAGAGCATATTTAACCATCTTAAAGGTACAATATGTAAAACTTTAATGTAGCTAAGATCACTTGGGGGGGGGGTGTGATATACAAGTTCCCAGACAACAGCCCGAAACAATTCTGATTCTGCAGACCTCTTGAAATGAGGATTATAATCAATCCTTCCCCAAATTTACCAGATTATAGGCAACTAACAGCAATCAACAAGTCAGGCTGACTCAATTTGCCCAGAGGATATTCAATCTTGCCAGAATCAGTTTAGCTGTGGAAATTTCAGACTGGACTCTCAAACATGGTCAGCAGTGAAGAAGGAATAAAGAATGCACTCTTAGACTGTCAAAAGTCAATAGTATCAGCTTTTCTGAACAGTTTGGAATCATGCATAAATGTTAGAATGTTGATAAATTACACTATTATATAAAATGCTCCCAAAGAAATTTACTGAGATGTGTTAGTATATTATGTATGGACCTAGATTTTGACATTTCAGGTTAATCTGACCCCAAACCAAATTAAATTATGCATTTCAGAACCAAAACAAATTCAGTTCTGGTTTTCAAAATTCCCAATACCTCAAGAACCTAAAATGAAGTATTTTTTAAAGTACAAGGTAACAATTTCAAAGAACTTTTCCAAGCAGTAAAAAAACAAAAGCACATATAGAATGAGAAGGTCTAGTAACTTGGATCCTAATATTAATGAAACCACATTTCAAAATTCTCAGCATGAATGACACCTGGACAGGTGCCCCACATAATGTATTCTAACTTGTGCACAGCCATGAAGCAACTGCCAACCCAGTGTGGAAATAGTAATGTAGTAAACAAAACTTGCAATCTTATAAAACTCACTGAAGGGTAAGAAAGGAATAAAAGACAAACCCAAATCCCCAAGAAGAGAGATTATAACTCACCTGGTAGCACACATCTAGTAAAGCAAAAGGTATTAAAACTTGAACTAGGACAGCAGACCAAGGAAGCTCACACATTACTTAAAAAGAAGTGGGACTGATAGTTCTGTTAAGTCTACAAAACTAGTGAATTTAATTCAAAAGCTACCTAACACTGTGTTAATAAACAAACTGGTTCTATAATAAACTAGCAAACTTGTGAAATACAGTATGGTGGCCAAATTCTGGAAGGTACTGTTCTGGAATACTATCTGTATTTTATCTACCCCTTAACGTTCTCCCAAATCTTACATCACCACCCACCCCCATGCAAATAAAAAAGGCTGCTAAAGAATAGATCTTATTATCACTTTTAGTCCCTTCTGAAATCGTACTAAAACCAAGTACTTTAAAAAGCCGGTGGGGTGGGGGAGCAGACAACACTTAAAAATCATGACAAAGAATGGGAGAGGAGACAACAGCCATGGAATCTTGGAAACCGCAAAGCTTATGAACTGGTAAACGACTCAACAAACAAGAAAACCGAATATACTATCAGCAACGAGGGTATCTGACTGTACCACAGAACAGCCCAAAGGCCCAGTAATTGACAGCTCAGGTATCTTTAAAAATAGAGGTATAAAGACTAAGAGTCTTGGTTCAAAGTCTGACAAGCAGTTAAACTTCAAGTTCCTCTGTACTGACAAGAGAACCCTACATTCCTGGCAGAAAACTGGAGATTACCTGAAGTGGGTAAGAAAAAGTGGCCTTTGTACTCAATAGGAATAAAGCAAAGTACTTATTCAGAACCTTCAGCTGTCTTCCCTCACTGGAATCCCAAAACACTGGCAGTCAGGTTTTTTACCCTTCAAGCAGGAGAGTGGACAAAGACTTATGGTGAATCTGACCAGTTTAGGAAAGAGGAGGGGGAGACAGATTATCAAGGGGTTCCTAATAAAATGACAGTCCGATCACTCAGTAGTGAACCCCAAAGTTAAAAAGCCCTAGCCCAATTGGCTTGTAAATTGTCCACTTCTAAATATGAGCCAAAGATCACCAAACATTTGAGGGAAATTTATAATACGAAAGGCAGAAGCCCAAGCCAACAGGAAAGTAAAGCACCTTGGAAACAAACCTTTGAAGTTATTACTAATAACCTCAGAGATGAGGAAAAGAAAATGTATCCATACAACACACTGCTGTTTATAACACAGGTTGAAAGGGGGAGGAGTCTTAGAAGTTAGGTAATTAAAACCTTAAAAAAAAAAAAAAGCTGAAAGAGTTAAGTTGTAAAAGTCACTCCAAACACACTCCAATGGAAAATAGATGTCTAGGGCTTACACTCAAAAATTCCAGAAAACAAAAGACTAGAGTGGTGGTGAATGGGATGAGCAAAGAACCGTTTCAGTAGTAGTCCCCAGAATTGAAGAGCAAGTTCACACAAAGACAAGACCCACGGAGTGTCCAACACAATGCATGAAATAATCCGTCATAAAGTTTGAGAACACTGGTGGATACAGATAAAACCTTGAGCAATTTCAGAGTAAGAATACTTCATATGAACAATCAAGAACCAAAGTACCATCCAGTTTCTTCACTAAACCTAGAATTCTATCTAGCAAAACTAGTGATCCACTTACAGGGTAAAATTGACCTGTTTAGGCAGGGAGGTCTCAGAAGTAGGAAGATGGGCTCACAAAAATGAGCTCTGAAATTCAGGAAGTGGAGGATCTAAACGGACAGGCAAACAGAAGCCCAGGATGATGGCCAAGTCCCAAGTCAACAGTTATTCAACTATTCCTAAAGGACGATGCATTCAGATTGAAATATAGAAGAAAAACATGAAGGTGATAGACTGATCTGCATAAAGGGAGAAATTTTCAATTCTTTAAGTTTGGAACTAAATCAGTGCCTGGCAAAAACATACTCATCTAGGTCAAGACATAATGCCTGAAATGGATCAGAAAAAGCACTTCAATGTGACTGAGAATATATGGAAACAAATAGTATAAAAAACAAGCTGCTTTTCCTTAACCCTGAAACTTTTATAAAAAGTCAGAAGTGGGAATGAATCATCCCCCAAACTCAAAATATTAAATTAGTGAGGGCAAAGAATTAAAGCAGAGTACACTTTAGTGTTCTAATTAAATCTACCGAATCCTGGCCTAGAGCAACATTTCAACATTACAACAAATAATCAAAATCAATCAGATAGGTTTGTTAGACAATGTAGGCAAACCTCACTTCTTAAAACTTAGTTTTAATGAGTTTAACTCCTTTTTAAAAAAGGTTTTGAAGTGGACTATTTACATAAAATTAGAATAGTGCTGCTTAACAACCCCAACACAAATTCTCTTAGATCAGGGACCTCCAAACCTTTTCTGTAAAGGGCCAGAGAC
>LNAC01000155.1:1307198-1354698 GCA_002007465.1 Ailurus styani | reverse complement strand
AGCTTTACAGGGTAATGACATTTGCTAATTCAAGGGTCACAAACTCAAATGCTGACCAAGAACAGAAGGCAAGAATTTTAAGAAAAACAGGATAAAGATAAATGCATTTGGGAAAAAAATGGGAGTGGTGAGGTCCACTGAAAATTGGAGAACATATAACTAACCAAAGGCGGGGGCTCCTACTCTTGTCTTAGATGGCTACTGCCATGCAAGAAAGCAGTTCCAATGCTGCTTGCTCTTGCAGATATTTAAGGAAAAGCTAGATATCCAGGTATGTGTGGGAAATATCTCAACCTAAATACAAACAACAAAACATGCTCTACTTAAATCAAGAAAAGATGTCTACAGGCTGTATCTGACATGATGTCTACAGGCTGTATCTGACATGCAAAGCCACAAATTCCTCGGCTTATTAAACCACTAATTCACAAAAGGAACTTTGGTTTCACTAAGTCTATATAATTAGACTCATAAAATTTGCACATACACTTTTTTTAAATTGAGAAAAAAAAATTGAGAAGGCACTACATCCTATTCTTAATTCATTCCTTTCCTATTCTCAACTGAATGATTTCCTTCTATATCTCAGGTAATCCAATCTGGGTTTCTTCCTCATGTTTCTTTATTTCTTCTACTAATCTGGTAAATTCCTCAGGGTTAAGAATGTCTATTTCATCTGTGTATCCTGAACCTTCAATAAATGAGAAAAATGCAATCATCAAATCTTCAAAGATCTGCCAATGATTTACAATATCCTTCTTTCAAAACAAATCACATTAGTCCAAACTTTGTTAACAACTTTGAAAATATAATGTGACAATTATATTCACACTAATTTTAACAAAAACTGGGTCAAAACATTATCACATACCTCACCAAAACCACCAAAGTACTCCCTTATTTTCTCTTCAGGTGTATCTGGAGAAAGGCCACCAACAAAAATTTTTTTAACAGGCTCTTTTGTTTTCATGGCTTTGGCCCTTTTAGGATCAATCACCTTCCCATTCAATTTATGTTCTTTCTGATCCATGACCTAAGGAAATTGAAGTTTTTCATTTTAAGTATATATCTTAATTGAAGTTCAAATTATTAACTTACTTAATAATTATAAATATAGCTAATGCCAGGTATATGCTGACTTGCTCATAACTAAACTGTCAAATTGTAATGATGTGGTATCAGCTAATATAAAACACTGTTCACACCTACATGTCAGTAAGAATGGGGAGGAGGGGAAAGACAAAGCTAATCAATTACTAGAAAACCATCTCACCTTTAACTGTCAACAACATAAACATGACTGCTCCTCCCCCTTAGCCCAAAAAATTCCAAAATCTATACTTCTGTGAACTTGTCACAGACCACCCTTTTAAATAGGTGTTTTTAAGTCTCAGTATTTTTAAAGTTAATTTTTTTTCAAATACAGCCTGGCATATAGAAGGTATTCAGTTAACAATTAAAAAGAGGACTCTTATGTACTGGTTAAGAACTATATATAGCTCTTCTTTCATGTACTGCAAAAGGGGAAATCACAAACAGGCAAATTAGTGTATCAAACTATCCACCCATCTTATATTATTAACTAATCAGAACACGTAACACACTACCTTATCTACACTCTCCGATTCTTTAAATAGCACAAAGCCAAAACCCCTTGATCGCCCTGTGATAGGATCTAACTTCAGAGTGCAGTCTACAACTTCACCAAATTTGGAGAAGTAGTCCTTCAGATCTTTCTTTGTAGTGTCCCAGCTAAGGCCTCCTATAAACATTTTCCTGTAAAGACAAAAAGTAGTATTAAAATGCTAAAAAACAAACAAACTTTGCCTTAAGTATCCATAACAATAATACCTTTCCAAACTGCACCAATTTACTGGGCAGATTAATGTCACTCTTCCTATGTTACCATGTATTAAGAACACCCCATTCCAGTTTTGTCAAGTTTTGCTTATTACTGCTGCATCTGTGTAACTATAAAAGTGAGGAAGCAGCATATTCTTTTTCAGTTGCCAAAAAGATAAACATAACCCTAAAGTAAAAATACTACACGTTTAAGTCTTAAATTACAAGTTAAAAATTGGTTAACAGCAAAACACAGAATTTTAGCTTCAAATTTGTTCCAAATCTTCATTAAACTTATAAAAGGGCTAAGCAGTCAGTTCCCACTGATCACAGCAACCAGCATGTCTATGCTGAAGCTTTCTATTTAACGGTTCTCTCATTAACAAAACTCTTAGCACATAAAATGGAAAATTCTAAGTCTCACAATTAAGTTGTAAGCTAAGTTTTTTGATGTGCTAAGACGACAATATAAAGAATTTAGTGAACAAAAATTACCGACTGATGCACGATCCACGAATTAACTTACATGATTTATTTACAGTAGAACCTCAGTTAACCAGCAATAAAATATTTAAACCTTCAAGATGCTAAAAGTGACAGGTGGTAAGTGGAAACCACCAGAACACTTTAAGACTAAATATATATACTCAAAATAAAAAAAAAAATCTCAGGTGAAGTATTATTTTTATTACAGCAAAATGCTATAAATGCTCAGACTTGGCAGCTCACTGATTGCTTTGACATCTGCCCCCATAGCCATCCCCTAGCCCGCCCCAAAGAGCTTACATACACCTCCTACCCTTTAAAGAGACAGGACTGGAGATTTTTATTTTAAGGGTAAACTGTCAGAATTTGTTATGTAAAGGCTAACAAATTTTACGGGAATAAAATCACACTTGCTCAATGATTTCTCATCTTTGTAACTAGGGTAGGAATGGGGATGTGGTACTAATTTTCAGCTCCAGACAGAAATTAAAGCAGGAAACCTCTCCATCTTGTGGGCTTTTAGGATATTGCCACTAAATCCAATTCTTCCAACAAGAGGCCAATTGTGTCCCTAGAATGAGATCTTGTTCTGCTTCTCCCCTAAAGATGCCAGATTAACTGAGGTGTTACTGATCTTACTATCTTACCATAGACTTGTTTTTAGTTCTAACAACAAAATTAACTTACAATGCAAAAGAAGTCTTACTTTCAGTATATACTGTGCTTCCCATTTCAGGTTAAGTTTTCAATTAGTACGTGTATTGTAATGTAAAGCTGAGTTACTTATATGCTTAACTTGCAGGACTTCCTCTAATAAAATCTCCAAGCTTTGAAGTAACCCTTATTAATCCCTTTTTGTGTTTTATAATCAAATGAACATAAGAAAAACACCCATAAAGTTGTATAGTTTTTAACGTTTATTGCCAATTTCATGGAAAAAACTTATTCTCAATTACATATTCTTTCATTCAAGTAATGCACCTTCTGAAACCCAATCCTTCTCACTTAAATATACGCCTTAAAAAACACTTTACTTTTATAACCTAAAGATGCAGAGCAAGCACTTCCTTTACAGATGAAAGTTCATTAGCAACATTTACCCTTTCAAGGTAAGGACACCTGTATTTTTAAAGATAAGAAGGAACAAACTAGAAAGCAATGATCTCTTGCTCAAGTATCCATGGCAATTTTATAGAACAGAAACAACTTCAACTAAGTTTAAATTTAACTACTGAATTACCTTCTGTGATTACAAAAACTTTCCATCAATAGTAACACTTTGAAATTTCAGTCTGAAGAGAGTAACAAAAGCCTTGTTTTAAAAAGCTAAAGTTGAAAGGCAAGAATATTCTGCCTGATCAGTTCCTCAGATATTAAGACAGAATTCATTTGTTTTATTTAAGCAAGGCAAAGTTTATACCGGGTTAAGTGTCCTTGATTTAAAATTATTTTAAAAAAAAACAAAATAATTACAAAGAAATAAATTATAACCCATGAATGAGGCATGTCCTATTATTATTCACAAGCCCCAAATGTTTTTCACAGCAGAGGAAGTCAGTTTTCTTAAATACTGGATAAGCATACTAACTCATCAACTGGCCCAAAGTGTAAGAAATTTCCCACCTTTAATACAGTCATTAGTACAAAAGTTGTTAAATGTGCCCACTACCTTAAAGCTAAAAAAAGGTCACTGAAGATGCTGCTTTTCCTAACAATCAATCCCCTTTGGACAGAATATTAAAAACTCTGGGTCGACTATAATTTATACATGTTCCACAGAACAACTAATTCTCAAGAAACTAGAGTAAATAAAACACGTAATAAAACTTCAGCTATCCAGCACCTTTAGAGAATGAGCCAAACATTCCACCTTGTTTAAAAAACACTGCCTGTCTTCCAATCTCTCCCCCATTGTTTTTTAACAATTATTTGGGATGCCTTTTTTTTTTTCCTCTACAACACACCACACACTTCTGCCTTCTTAAATACAGTAATCATGATTTAAACACTGTATGGGTCAGTCACCACTAATTAATATTAAGCTACTGAAGCATGCCCAAAGGCTCTTCTGAAATGAGAGAACTAATAATACACTAAGTGCATCTCATTTCTTAGTTATTTTAACAAGTTTTATTTTTATTTTTGCCAGCTTAATCACGGAGTTGCTGTTAAATCCAGCCCACCCCTTCCAATCTGTAAGGTGGGTAGCCAGCACTTGAACTTGGGCAAATTCTGTGTAAGGAAGAGTAAAACAGCCTCTGAGCAAGAGCCTAAGTGGCTCTTTGAGACAAATGCATTGCTATTTTGGCAGCCCAAAACTGCTATAGCTTTAGCTGCTCTAACAAGAAAGGAGGCTGCACAACTGATAGCCCGATAGGTAAATACTACAATGAACACAAACTGATCCAAATCATTCCATCCTTACTAAACTGGAACATGTTAAATATATCAAATCTTTATTGAGCAGACACACCATCTAATGGTAGAGTACAGTAAGAAAAGGCCTGTTATCTTAATTTTAGATAAACGGAAATTATCTTAGCCTCTCAGAACACAAGCATTCTAACATGCTCTCTCTCAAATTATGAGATGGCATAAGATACGCTTAATTTTCTTTTATATTACTTATATGTTCCTTAAAGCTAAGTAACTACTGTCCATGCAGATTATCTTTGCTGCCTTGAATACCAAAAATGAATTTCAAGTTGCTGTCACTCCTGCAGAGATGTGCAAACACTTAAATGAGGTAGACAGAACTTCAGAAAATCCTAGGCAGTCAAGTGAACACTATGTCACAAGACTTGTTCAAGTGGCAACAAAAATGGGCCCCTAGTCCTGCAATACAAGTTTAAAATTTCATCCTTAGTTTAAGTGAATCAACAATGATAAAAACACAGGACTTCATCTACAGTATTTTACTGATAGTCTAACTTCTTAATCCTAAACTTTTTAGCACCCCAGAGGCAATATTCAATTTAAAACACCTACTTGACAAAGAAAATCTCCTTGCTTTTACAGATAATGGTATTACACCATATTGTAGTATTAAACAATATGCATAAAATTATACAACTCGGTGCAAATGACTTTCCAAATGCTATTCAATGTCATTTAGGAATTTAGAATGTTTAGTGGGACATTCTCAAGTAAATTTAGAGGCAGTAAGCCAAACCACCTGAATGTAAATCCTACCTCCACCAAGTATTAACTGTATGACCCTCAGGAAAACAAAAACCCAAGACTGTTTCCACATTTGTAAATGAGAGGACTAAATGAGCAAACACAGGGGTGCCTGGGGACTCAGTCGCAGAGCATGAGACTTCTGAAATCAGGGTTGAGTTCAAGCCCCACAATGGGCATAGACCTTACTTTAAAAAAATAGTAAGGGCGCCTGGGTGGCCTCAGTGGGTTAAGCCTCTGTCTTGGGCTCAGGTCGTGATCTCAGGGTCCTCGGATGGAGTCCGGATAAAGTCCCGCATCGGGCTCTCTGCTCAGCAGGGAGCCTGCATCCCCCTCTCCCTCTGCCTGCCTCTCTGCCTACTTGTGATCTGTGTCAAATAAATAAATCTTTAAAAATTAAAAAAAATAAAAAATAGTAATAAAAAAAATAAAGGCGCAAATACACTTAAAGGCACAGAACATAGTCTGAAATACCCCAAGTGCTCAATAAAAAATCATTTAGAAGGGACAGAGCACAATTTAAATATAACTTAATAGAGCCATGTTTACATTTACCTATCACCTTAATTTTTTATCTGCATGGGTTATCAACATTAAGAGGAAAAAGCCAGAATGAGGTCTTCCATAAACAGATCCTAAGATTATTTTTAGTACTATAGTCTTAACCCAAAATGTTTAAATATTCCACATAAAAATACAGACTAGAAATTAGATTGCCTTAAAAACTCTTCAATAAAATGTAGTTAAACCATCTTGGGGACTTTTCTGTACTCCACGTAAATGCCAGTATCTAGTAAGGAATTTCAAAATATAAAAGGTAATTATAGGGGTGCCTGGGTGGCTCAGTTGTTAAGTGTGCCTTCGACTCAGGTCATAATCCCAGAATCCTGGGATCAGGCCCTGCATCGGGCTCCCTAAAGCCTGCTTCTCCCCCTGCCTGCTGCTCCCCCTACTTGTGCTCACTGTCAAATAAATAAAATCTTAAAAAAAAAAAAAAAAAGTAATACATATGGAGCAGTGCTGGCTGATGAAAATGTTGATTTAAGGGGCGCCTGGGTGGCTCTGTGTGTTAAAGCCTCTGCCTTTGGCTCGGGTCATGATCTCAGGGTCCTGGGATAAAGTCCCACATTGGATTCCCTGCTCAGCCAGAGCCTGCTTCCCCCCCCCCCCCCGCCTGCCTCTCTGCCTAGTGATCTCTCTCTGTGAAATAAATAAAATCTTAAAAAAAAAAAAAGTTGATTTAATACTCCTGGTTTTTTTCACACCCCAAAAAACTTACTCTCTTTATTACTGAGATCACTAGATATAACACTCCAAAACTCAGTATTATTTTATTTAAAGATACTTCTAAGGCTCTACTCTGAAACACCTTATTCAAAGTAAAATGATAAACACCATTTACACTCACTCCCAATTTTGAAATAGGGCCAAAATAATATTCTGTAACTTTCAAACACTTCCTGACAATTCATGATTTTCCATATGTGGTTTCATAACAAGTTCTGACAGTTTAAAAAAAAAAAACAATGTCAATCTGATATATATATATTTCAAGTACATGACTGGCCAATCACTGTCACCTTTCAGAGTAACATTCAAGCATACCACTAATTTGTTTTAAATTTTCAGTATTTTATTGTTAAAATTATTCCTTTAAAATCCTAAAATGACAAAATACAAGGAAAATCCCATCAACACATATAAAATCAGTATTTTTCCTTATGAAGTACTAATTAATTTATTTACTGGGATTTTTTTTTTTTTTTTTTTTTTGCAAAATGTGGTTTTATTAAAGCACAGGACAGGACCTGTGGGCAGAAAGAGCTGCCGGGAAGTAAAGATTTAAAGTTAAGTACCGATAATGGAAGGCAGAGGTTACTTTTTACAACTAGATAATACCACATGGTAGGGTAATCATTTTAGAATCTGTATTAAAAAATACCTTTGGAAACAGACTGACATTTAACAAGTCAATAAAGATTATCTCCTTTAGCCTAGCTTATTAAATCTCATTATTACTTCATACTTTAAAATGAACCAAAATGACTAAAAACAATTAGGTTGAAAACACAGTAACTAATAAGATGACAGATTTTAAATTAAATGTTTAACCCAAAATACTCCCCCTTTTCCTTTCATTCCAAGGAAGGAATGATTTCCTGTATTTTCATTTTCAGAACTAACAATCAGCTTAGAAGATAAACTCCCATCTACCTGAAGGTTAAGGAATGTGGTTTCCTTAACCTAGAGGTTAAGGTTCTGGTTAACTGAGATTACTACACACTCACAATTCTGTAGTCTTCTATTGGAAATCAATTTAGATACTAACACTAAACTCAGAAAATGATTTTTACATTTCTTGATGAAATTTTACTCTTGCAATGCTTTAAAACCATGTTACTTTTTAACAGTAAAAAGGAAAAATTATGGAAGATTGATTCCATGACATTGCCTCTATTGGTTGCTTTCTCAGTATATTTGCTGATAGTTTTTCATTTATCTTTCTTAAAAACTAAAGGGAGAAAAGGAAAATTTGCTAGTAGTTTGAACTATGTGGAAGTTTCAAGTCTAGATAAGGAGTTTACAGGACATGACCCAATACTTAACAACTATCACCCTGATTATTGGCCAAACACTACCAGCAATACAAGTCTCCCCACCCCCAAATAATCTTAAATGTCTAGCTCCAATATACAATTTAATACTCCAGAAACTAAAACATGCTTACCTTTACTCCACAGGAGTAAATCACTGGCAGTATCAACTATTAAGGCACTGGATAAACACACACAAGCTATGAAAGCAGGCTATGTAGTCAATCTTCCTGTGGTGAGCATTGTTTCCAACACATAGATCAGCAAACCAAGTAACAAACGTGTTATATTACCTGAGACCACACTGTTGGAAGTGAAGTAACAGAAACAGATCCCACGCTTCCAGCATCCAGTTCAGTGCCCTAGCTACTAAAATGTTGAAGCAGAACTAAAGTCAAATAAATCTTGGACTAACAGAGGTTATGTTTCACTCCATTTGTCAATCTGCACACACACTTGAGGTGCACAGCTTTAAGTGGAATAGGAAAAAGGTTATTATTCTATTCCTTTTTAAATGCTTTCAAGCGTAGCATGTATTGCTTGAAGACTAAAACTAATCATCTCCCAATTGGCTACAAATCATATATCCCAACAGAATTCAAAACTTTCTTAAATTAGAGCAGCCTTAGAGAGGACAGAATACCCAGGCAATATTAAAAATATACATTAAATATACTTAGTTTATAAAAGTCACATGACTTGGAGAAAAAAATCCAGGCTTAAGGCCGAGCAATTTATCTCAAAAGGCAGCACTGAAAAAAACCACAATGATTTTGTCCAATTCCAAACCCTAAAGGTAAGGTGATTTAGTATCTTCCATAATTTGAAATGGAAAGAATTTAATACTCCTCTCCTCCCTTATAGGTTCATCATCTTGAGACTTGGGAGCATCAATTTCTGCAATTTTAACACTAGAAACTCGTTAAAGATTCCAAAGAACACTAAAATTCAGACCTTCTACTCAGGGTCTCAACTTTACAGTAAACCCAACTTTACTGAATTAAAGACCAGTAAAATTAGGTAGGAGACTGCTCTAAAAGTAACTGTTTTATAAAGCAACGTTCAGAATGCCCCAAAAGCACTAAGGTATACATTATAATCTCAAATATTTAAAACAAAAACGTGTATGCCCATTTCTTAAAAATTAAAGCAGTCAACTCATAGCAATATTAATTCACAGAATTCCCAAACAGGAAGAAATCACACGAGCTTATACACAAATGGTTATAGGCCTAGAACTACTGCCTTGCTATTAGACAAGTACCCCTGCACTTTGGCTGATAACTGAACAGAATTATTTTGCTTCCTGCCCAATCAAATGCAGGCAAATCAACGTACCTACCTTATAAAACTATCCGAAAGCTAACACAGTATTATAGTTTTCCACTCAGCTTGATATGTGAAAAACTCTCCTCCAGGTAGCTTTGCTACATGGCATGTGTATTTTGCCCCAAACAAACTCTATAATTGCCTGCCCTACAAGAACGACAACCCTGTAAAGAACATAAACCCACACAAAAATGGGAAATTCCAGTGCAACTGCTTACAATTAAAACCAGGGATGTTAAAGTTGGAATAACTAAAATGAGATGAACTCAAGAAAGCATTTTATTATGGAAATGAACAAATTATTCCAAAGGTCTGAGGTGTGGAAACATCCACAGAGATTTAACAGGCATACCCTCCTAATAGCTGTTTGTTCTTATATTCAATATAAAAAAAAAACTGAGTACACAACAAACTCATTTTAAAAATTTTAAGAATCATATTGTAATAATTTTATTCTCAAGTTAAAACTGTAAAAATGCACACATAAATGTTTAAGAAATGAAATGTGGATGATTTTGTATCTAGTAAAGCCAGTCTTATCCTCATTCCTTACACTATTATGAAACTGCTGCACAATCGCTCTCAAACTGGGAGTCAGAGAAAGGACAGATAAAGTGACCACTGCACACACCAAAAAAGAAAAACAAGAGTATCCGTAACAGAACGAGGCTGGGTGATTAAGCAGTAATTTTATAGTCAAATATTACATACACCTTAACAACATCTGTTAAATGTAAACTTGCTTAACTTAAAATGAAAACAGGTCAGAATCTAAAATGTTCAATAAGTATAAATATTTAATTGTCCATTTTTCCTAAGAGGTCATTCAAAAAACTCGTAAGCTTACATTATTGGGTAGCACGACAAAAATAATTCTTACAAGAATCATAACAGTGATCTCAAATCTAAGTTTATGGCCCTTTCTAATCACTGAAAATGACTGCTTACATAAGATTTGAAACATGTAATAGAGTAAAAAAGTCAGGTATAGTGACAGTTTAATCTTAGTTTGCCACGATTAGTTGGCAGTGAAAATGAATTATCAGTGCCAAATAGATGAATTTTCATCAAAAACATTTTATTCCATATGTCAAACTCTGACCCCAATCTTCTTTTTACTTTTCCCTTTTGCCTATTTCCAGTCTGCTTTATCTGCAATATAAAACCGGACAGATTTCAATGGATGAGAATACAGTATTAAGTAAAGCTCTTGTAAAATTTAAATGTTATCCCAATTGGGCTCTTAAAGTAGAATGTAGTTTGTATAGCTAAGTCAGCTTTCTACAAATTACTGGCCCTCTCAACTCCAGTGGTGGTGGACAAACTCCTGGAAAATTCAAAATCAATCCTAAGAGCAGATAGATTGACATTTAGGGGGAGGGGAAGGATAAAAAGAACAATAATCTACCATACTTCCATGGAGAAGTCATGCAATTTCAGACATGTGAACCAACTGTAATTAACATTCCAAACAAATCATACCGAAAATAAAAAATCTGGTAAGAGCTGCAGCGAAAAGCCACATCAGCCCGCCTCCGAATAGTACATATCCAACTGTTATTAAAGTTCTACTTACAAATATGGCTGGAGATGAAATACATTTTTGCATAATACATATACACAACGCTACTTTAAAAATTGTTTCACTTTTCACATATCCAGAATATTTCGGTATGGCATGCAAGACATTTTAAACACACAAGATTTTATATCAAGTAACCTTCGTATTTAACATTAAACTTAGAATTCCAACAAAAATATTTGTCTTAACAAAAAGAAATCAAATTTGAAATTATGGTAATAGTTTTTCCTTGTTCAAATATATCAATATTGCTAATTTTATTGTTTTAATTAACCAAACCACAATTACATGCATTACCACAGACCCAAAACCATGTAATGGCATTAATTTTGCCCAAAGATCACACACGATGCCTAAAAAAGTTTTTATATCCCAGGCACAAGATATCCTACTGTACTATGTCTAGAATTTCCTGGGGGATCAATGGGCAACTAACTATTCAATACACAGCCTCTGTATGTTATGACTATTGAAACCTTTATAATACAGAAATAAAATTTAAAAGTTTTACCATTCTTCCCGCTGTGCCGTCGCTGCTTCAGAGTGTCGTGGGGAGGAGTTTGAATGGCTAGGGAATTAACAACCGGTACAGCAACCAATCAAAATTCTAGTTTTAGTTTTTGACATTGTTAGGGCTAAAAACTTTAATTCATTTACACTTCAGTTCAACAGTAACTATAAGCGTAGCAGCTTTGGGATTTGAAAAATTAGGGCTAAAGCCTGCCCCAAACAGCAAGTTATACAATTAATCATTTTGGTGCCTCTGTCCAAAGAACAGAATTCAGAAAATGAAAACCAAAATGTTAAAGGCTTAAGTTTCCAAGTACTTAACTTATTCCTTTCTTAAACTGTATGTAATTCACAATTAAGTAAATTTCGTTTCCCACCCAACCTCCATTCTCCCCAAACCAGCACAATCAGCCTGACAAGTCTGCCTGGGCTGAGATTAAACTCGACATTCTGAAGTGCTTCTCTTTCCCACCCTCCAAATCTTGTGCTCTTTCCCGAAAAACAAAATCATGTTCTCCAATACTGGATTAAAGTGACATTTTATTGCTTTGATTTTCCACACTTTTCTCCTTGTTATAGTGAAATAAAAGTCACACACACATCCTCACCCGCCAACAACAAAAGGGTAACCTAGTATCAGCGGTCAGTAACGGGAGTAAGAAAACCTAACCAAGAGCCCCGATTTAGTCCCTCCTGGTAACTCCTGTATTATGCTCCCGCTCCCAAATGCTGCATTCTAACAGACCAAATGCAGCTTAAGTAATATATACAACTTATTCCGACTGGAGGGAACAAGTCAGTACTTTCAAACCTGGAAAAAAAAAATCATCCCTTAGCACAATAAAGGATTTGTTCATTTTATGAAAAAGGCTGGTAGGCCTCCTTTAACAGTGGGTAAGAGCAGGAAGGAGAAATCAAGAGAGACCAAAAAAGGATCCCGGCATGAGGGTGAGGTGTAAAAAAATGGAAACTGCACCATAAAAAGCAAGGTTACAATCTGTATGAACAGTTGAGGAACCCAATAGCTGAGGGCGCGAAAAGGGTGCGCGGTTAGAATAACTCCGCGGCGTGGGGGAAGGGCAGCCTGTAAGCTGGAGGTAGAAACAGCTCCACAGTCAAGTGCAGGCCCCGCCGACAAGGAACTTAACGAAAGCCCATGGAGCAAAAAGAACGTACCAACAGGAGATTCAAGGAGTATCACCAGACCCAGTATGTTCCGTAGGCTGAAAAGCAGGGCCCAAGTACGCAAGCCGTTGTCCGATAATGTATTGTGGAAAGAGACTGAGACCAAACTTATCCGAAAATACAAAACACATTCGGCCTGAAGCCGAGGGGGGAGGAGCAGAGTGGTCAGCTTACAGGTTCCCAAAGCATATGCTTATAAAGAAACACACCGCGTCGGGATGCTAAAGTGGACGCACCAAATAAACCTTCGTTGTCCCGGCATAAAACCTTCTGTGTCTACCTTTATGCTTGGGACCTTAATAAAAAGAGGAAGGGAGGGGACAGCGGAGCGAGAAAATAGGTACCCCTAGACAGGCGGGAAAAAATCCTGGCGGCTAAGTCGGTGGGAGGAGACCCAAGGCGAGGGAGGGAAGGAGGGCGGGCCAGGGAGCAGCATGGTGACGGCTAAAGGTGGAAACGTGTGTGATGGGGGAGGGGGCGATAAGCAGGGAAGGAAATGAAAGCCCTGGGGAACCCAGCGTAGAAAAGGGGAGAACTGTGCGAGGAGACTGCATGGGGGCCTGGAGGGCGGGCAGAGAGCGGGAACGAGGCCTAATGGCGGGGGATACGGAGGGGGAGGGGAAACTAGTTGGGCCTGACTATCCCGAGTCGCCCCTTACTCACCCTTCATCCTCCTCGTTCTTACTGGCATCGATCTTCGCCCCTTCCGACTCGGCGATGCCCCCTTCAGTGCCTCCAGCCGCGGTTCCGCCCCCGGTCCCGGCTCCACTTCCCGCCGCCGCCGCTGCCCCCTGCGCCGCCGCCACCATGGCTCCCTCCTGCTCGCCCGCCGAGCCGCCTACCGCCGCCGTTGTCGCCGCCGCCGCCGCCCCGTCCCCGCCGAACTGCTCCTCCGACATAGTGCTACTGCCTCCGCCGCCGCCGAGACTACACCCGCCGCTGCCGCGAACCGAAACTAGCAGCAAAGTAATCCCCGCCGCTGCCGCGCGCCCACTCTACCGCGCGAAGCACACAACAGGACAGAGAAGGCGCGCGCGGCTGCAAAGGCTCCTGTGCCTCTCCCTGGCCTGCCCCCCTCGCCTCCCACACTCGCACAGCGCGCACTCCCGCTCTCTCTAGCTGCACTAAAAAAGAATAAGCAGCAGCGGCGGCCACTCTTGCCTCCTCCTCGCTTTAATGGCGCCGCCGCGGACCACCTAAAATGGCCGACGGAAGAACGGCGCGTCCCGGTCACGTGACGCGAGAGCGCGCCCTTTGCGCCTCCCCGCCCCCTCTACCGCTAGCTCTTTTTCCTCTTCCTCCTGGGTCCCGCCCTCTCGTTCCCTTTATACCTTCCTCTCACGCGCCGCGGCGCACAGCGTGGGGCCTTTAAAAGGAACCGGAAATTGCGTTCGATAAGACGGCCGCGCGGGGACCATCGAGAACAAGGAACGCTGTTTCGGAGACGCAGCTAGAGGGGCCCCTTCCTTCGCCCCCGCCCTTCCGAGGGTTCCGGGAGTCGGCCTACCCACCAGCCAGCCGCCGGCCGGAGCCGCGGCGTCTGGCTGGGGTGGGGTACCTCCTCCCCGGAGGCTACTGTGCCCGGTGCGGCGGCCTCGTAGCGGTCGGGGCGGGGAGGCGCACAGCCGGCTGCTCCTTCTTTCTCGTGGTGCCGAACCTGGGGAAGGAGGCTTCCCTGGGGTGGTAGCCCGGTGACACGGGCTCTTTCCGCCGCGGCACCTGGAGACGCCGGGCTCGCCATCCGCCGAGCGGTGCGCGTGCACTGACTGCCGCAACTCCTTCGCCCGCGGTCGTCGCCGCGACCGGGTGACATTGAGGTTTCCCCGGCTGCCGTCGCCAGGCTTCCCGACCCCAGGCGGGCAGGCTGCGGCTGCTGAAGATTAGGGCTTCCCTTCCCCCCCCCCTTTTAAGTTTGCTTTCCAAGTAAGAGTTTTGCTTGCCTGCTCTTCTCCTGAAATTTTTCGTCAAAAGAAGCAGGTAACTGGCGTATTTTAAAGATCAGGGATTGTTTTTGCTCTGCCTGATTCGTTTGAAGATCCTAATATCTGCCACAGTACTCTGAAAATACTGAATTGGGAAGTGTGTTAAGTCAACCAGAGGTTCACTTAATTTCATGTTTTTAATCCTTATGTTAAATAGAATATATAAATGCCGTGAGCCATCTTTACAAGGTTGCTGAACGTGTTGTGTTTTGGGGTTGGGTTTTTAAAAGAACCGCTAAGCGTCTCAAGCAGGGTAACAGTAAAGTTCTTTAATAGACCTATGAAAAATCCTGAATGTTGTGGCTGGAAACTGGCTTATTTGGGCTTTGAGATTTGCAGCTTCCTGCAATACATCTCGAAGAAAGTGAAGTTTTTAGGTACTTTAGTCAACAAGTAATTATTTGCTGGTTTAGTATGTGCCCAGGCACCGGGGAAACAAAGACCAGAGCAAAATATAGCAAAGAACTCTGAGGAATAAATATTTTTTTCACATTATAATTAAATAGATGTATTAATTGGACATTATCCAGAAATCTCAAGATGATTAAAAAATCTAATTTTCTATTAAGCTAGCAGAAGTTGCATTAGAGAATAAAATTCAAGAATTCCAGATTCTGAAAATGTCTTAAAATCTTAACCGAGGGCGCCTGGGGGGCTCAGTGAGTTAAAGCCTCTGCTTTCGGCTCAGGTCATGATCTCAGGGTCCTGGGATCGAGGCCCCCGTCCAGCTCTCTGCTCAACGGGGAACCTTCCTCCTCTGTCTCTCTGCCTACTTGTGATCTCTCTCTCTCTGTGTCAAATAAATAAATAAATAAAATCTTTTAAAAAAAAATCTTAACCGAGCTCTTATACAGGCAATGCCAAGAACGTATCTTTCTTTGATCAAGTGGTAGTGACTTCAGGTATGTCTCCACCTGTCAGAACAGTAGCCTAGGAGAAGTGGGTATTGGGCTCAAACCAGTATTCTAATTTAGAGGCAACTAGGAGGTCTCGAATATTTTCTGTCTTGAGAGCATTCTTGGGACACATGGGTGGCTCAGTGGTTGAGTGTGGGGACTCTTGGTTTCCACTCAGATCACCATCTCAGGGTCTGGAGATCTAGCACAGGGTCAGGCTCTGGGCTCAGCCGGGAGCCTGCTTGAGATTCTCTTCTTCTCCGTCTGCCCCTCCCATGACCACCCCCCCATGCAGTGCACTCTCTCTCTCTCTCAAGTCTTAAAAAAGGAAAGAGAGAGTATTATTTTGCTTTTAAGACAGCTTTGGGGCACCTGGGTGGCTCAGTCGGTTAAACGTCTGCCTACAGCTCAGGTCATGATCTGAGTCCTAGGATCTAGCCCAGCATCAAACCCTCTGCTCAGTGGGGAGCCTGCTTCTCCCTCTCTGTCTACCCCCTTGCCTACTTGTGCGCATACGCATGCGCGCTCTCTCTCTCTCTCTGTCAAATAAATAAAGTTTACCAAAAAAAAGACAGTTTTAGACATGCCCAGCTTTTGGTAATAGGCTTTCCCCAAAGGTTCATTTTAACTCACATGTAGCCCAGTAGCTTCTGGACTTCTTGGAATTTATATTGGAAATTCCAGAAAACCTAGGAATGATTTTAAAGCTAGCACCTTTACTACATGCTATGTGAACATGTATAATGCCCTATCACTTATATCCTTACTTATGGTACTAATCTCTGCGTTCTGTGCTCCTACATTCACCCAGCATTCCTCTTAGAATTCACTTAACTTCAACTGTAATTCTTTTCACATTCCTCATCTACCTAGTAAAGTTCCATTCATCCTTCAAAAACCCAATCAAATGTTACTACTGTGAAGCCTTCCCAGACTCTTGAGGCAGGTTTAATCGTCCAGTCTCATATCCTTTTATGCTTACTTGTTTGTTTTTTTAAAGATTTCTATTTATTTGAGAGAGAGAGGAAGCACAAGCAGAAGGAGGGGAGGAAGGAGAAGCAGACTCCCTGCTGAGTGGGGAGCCCAACACGGGGCTCTATCCCAGGACCCCGAGATCATGACCTGAGCCAAAGTCAGACAACTGACTGAGCTATCCAGGTGCCCCCTTACTTCCGTTATTCTAAATATGCAGTTGTGGGTGCCTGGGTGGCTCAGTGGGTTAAAGCCTCTGCCTTCAGCTCAGGTCATGATCTCAGGGTCCTGGGATCGAGCCCTGAATCGGGCTCCCTGCTCAGCGAGGAGCCCACTTCCTTCTCTCTCTCTGCCTACTTGTGATCTCTCTCTCTGTCAAAAAATTAAAAAAAATAAAATATGCATTTGTGCTAGATCATGAATTCCTTGAGAGCAAAGATATTGTGTTCTGTGTATGCTCTGCACCTCACAATACCCACACATAACAAACACAATAATTTCTAGTTGAATTATTGAATGGCAATATACTACATTTTTTTCATCTAGCTAGGTTCAGGGCCTCTAGGCAAACTGGGTGTGCTTCCAGGGACTTAAAAGGCTTCTCCCAACCATCCCACTTCTCAGGTGTGAAAACCACTTGCTGGTGCATGAAATTCCTCTAAAAGGAAAAAAACTTACCGCACATTCATGAGAATGTAGTGTTTAGGGTACCCGGGTGGCTCAGTGGTTGGGTGTCTGCCTTTGGCTCAGGTCATGATCCCAAAGTCCTGGGATAGAATACCACGTTGGGCTCCCTGCTCAGCTGGAAGTCGTCTTCTCCCGAGGCCCCTCACCCTACTCTCGTGCTCTTTCTCACTTTCTCTTTCTCTCTCTCTCTCTCTCTCAAATAAAATCTTTTAAAAAATAATGTTTAAGTGGCTGAAGACTATAATGAAGAGTGGCTCAAACCACTGTAAGGAAGCAGTATTTCCTCTCAGTGTCCATGACATCAAAAATCCATTACTTCGGGTTCCCATTGCGTTTCAGATAACACTGAAATACTGGATCGTCCTTGAATTCTGCTTTTGTGAAGCAATAACTGCAGGGAAAAAAAGAGTACTTGTAAAAGGGCAAACCAGTTTGAATTTTAAACTAGAATCACTTTTACCCAGAACAAGATGTCCGCAAATAAAAGTCACAGTTTTAATCTGCTAAATACACTCTACAGACAGGGCAAGAATATCCAATGCTCACTTTTTAAAAAGTAGAACATGCATTCCATTCGGCAACCTAGAATAAACTGGCCAGAAGAAACAGGAAGAACCCATTTCCTATCCAAGGTACGCATACTTGTGCCTCTTCTACAACCATGTTAAACAGCCATTTACTCACTTGCAGAACACCCTCAGTAAGATTCAAGCGTTTTGTTGAAGAATTAGCTTGTGATTTCAGGTGAAGTAACCAGTTGCACAAACTGAACATTCTCTATCACCATTATCTAGAGAGATAATAATAAGCAAAATACGTCAGAGAAAGACTAATACCATATTGTACTCAGGTACAATTTAAGAAACAAATGAACAAAGGCGGGGGGCGGGGGAAGAGACAAACCAAGAAACGATTCGTAACTATAGAGAACAAAGTGATGGTTACCAGAGAGGAGCTGCCGAGGGAATGGGTGAGATAGATGACGGGGATTAAGAGTATGTTTATCACGATGAGCACTGAGTAATGTATAGAATTGTCGAATCACTGTATTGTACACCTGAAACTAATATAACACTGCACGTTAACTATACTGGATTTAAAATTTAAAAAACAAAAGAAAAACATACTCTAATGACGAGATCATTAAAAATAAAATAAGATGGGGGGACGCCTGGGTGGCTCAGTGGGTTAAGCCTCTGCCTTCGGCTCAGGTCATGATCTCAGGGTCCTGGGATCGAGGCCCACATCGGGCTCTCTGCTCAGCAGGGAGCCTGCTTCCCCCTCTCTCTCTGCCAGCCTCTCTGCCTACTTGTGATCTCTCTCTCTCTCTCCGTCAAATAAATAAATAAATAAAAATTAAGAAAAAAAAATAAGATGGGGGTGGGAGGATAAGGATAGGGTGGATGGGTTATGGACATTGGGGAGGGTTTGTGCAATGGTGAGTGCGGTGAAAGGAGTAAGCCTGATGATTCACAGACCTGTGAATCATAATAACTCGTAATAAGAATAACTGATAACATTTGCAATAAAGAATAAGACCAGCATTTTCAGGGGCACCTGGGTGGCTCAGTGGGTTAAGCCTCTGCCTTCGGCTTGGGTCATGATCTCAGGGTCCTGGGATCAAGCCCTGCGTTGGGCTCCCTGCTCAGCGGGGAGCCTGCTTCCCCCTCTCCCTCTGCCTGCCTCCCTGCCTACTTGTGATCTCTCTCTCTGTCAAATAAATAAATAAAATCTTTAAAAAAATTAAAAAGACCAGCATTTTCATTAAATTCAGTATTTTTTTTCTTCCTTTTCTCCCCTTTTCTGCAGCCCTGGGATGAAATTTTGTTTAGTTGCTGCAGTTAGGTTTTATCCAGAGCCCTTTCATAATCCTGCCTCAGGCATTGCAATAAGTACAATATTTTTTTAACTTTATTTTTTTAGTAATCTCTACCCAACATGGGGCCTGAATTCATGACCCTGAGATGAAGAGTCACGTGCTCTTCCAACTGAGCCCACCAGGTGCCCCAATAAATACAGTATTTGGACTTGAACTGAGTTCTGGCATCTTGGATACTCCAGACTTCTCTCTTTTCCCAAACACCAAGGCTGACACCAAAGGGTATCAGGTTTTGTCTCATAACATACTTTTAAGGTTGTCTTAGCTGCTAATTTTATAATTGTTCTACATAGTTTGTAGGAGTTACAGTTCAAGAGAATACTTAAAAAGAACATAGAAAAATTTGAGTTTTCTGATTAAGGGTCACCTAAGAACTATTGAAAACCTCAAAAAAAAAAGTTAAAGAACATATCTCTTGTTTGGGGGCTATTTGGAGCCTTTTCCTTTGTAGCAATGGCTCTGAATTATTTGATATTCCTCATCCCATACAAGCTGCATGAGAATAATTGCTTCTTTATGCCAGGCCGAGAGTTCTCAGGTGCTCAGACTCAGTACATTGCTCAAAAGTCACACTTCAGAAATAGTGACACATAATCAAAAGTCCCTCTGGCCATAGGAGGAGGGATTTAGTCTATTTACCTGGTTCATGTACTTGATGTTTTGGCTACCGTAGTAGACATTTGGGGTTGGAGCTCCATAACCGGAGCTCCTGGTTTTCCCTTTTCTCTCTCTCTCTCTCTCTCTCTCTTTTTTTTTTTTATTTGCCCCAGGGTTACAGGTCTGTGAATCATCAGGCCTACACATTTCACAGCATTCACCATAGCACAAACCCTCCCAATGTCCATAACCCATCCACCCTATCCCTGCCCTCCCACCCCCCAGTAGTGGTTTTCCCTTCTCAAGTCAGCTAATCAGAATGAAACCAATCATCCCCATTACCCTTGGTCACATCACTGGTTTGGGAAGGGCATAGGGCCTAAGTCATCCAATTATGTTGATGAACTTCCTTTTGACATTTGAGTGACGAAATACTCTCCTACACATTGTTCATTCAAGTATGTCGCCAAGGGAACCACTGACCTCCATTTTGCAACAAAAAGATGCCTGCAAAGATAGGTATCAAAGAGCAATGGAGAGTTGCCAAGGATCAGGGGACTGGAGACCAGTTTCTTGGTCACGTGCTTTCTGCTACCAGCTCAATTTCCACTGACAGCTATCCCTACCTCTAGACTATTATGTGACTCAGTAAATTCCCTTTATCATTTAAGTCAGTTTAACTTGCCAGTTTATTTCTCAAAATCAAAGTATTCTAACTATGGTGAATTGTCGGTTGTCAACTTTACATTACTACCACCCACTTGTACTGTCTACATTGCAAAAGAGAAGCTAGGAACATTTCCCAGAATCCCCTGCCCTTTATGGTTCCATGTTACAGTTGGCCAAAGAAAGAGTGTACTCAGAGTAGTTAGGAAAGGCAGAAAGAAAAAGCTTTCACTCTCGGGAGGTTGTGGCAGCTTCAGAGACTTCTCTTCTCCAAGGAGACTAGCAGTTTCCAGCTTCTCAGATCTCACGACAAGCTCTGGCTTTGCACTTATGGCAGCAAAGCACAATGGCTTCTCAGACTTCTGTGCAAACTCCTGCCTTGTAGTCAAGGGGGCCATAAATGGCTGCTCCTCCAAGTCCTCTACAAGTTCTAGGATCTTGTATTTCTCCATGAATTCTGGCTGCTTCATCTGCTCTAATGCTTCAATCCATCAGTGAATGTTCTCTAATCCTCCGCCTGCAGCGCCCAGCCCTTCACACCTCCAGCTTCTGCTACAACCAACTAACCCTCAGTTCCTACATTAAATCTCTTTGTGCCAGAATACTTGCAGTGGCTTTGCTTTCCTCACTACATTTAGTGATCAGTAACAGAAATGGTTTCCAAGAAGTGCAGAACTTTATAGATTGGAACTGACTCTCTGATCCCATTAGATTTAAAGGACCCCATTTCCGGTGATAACAGCATTTGGTGGTTTACAGCACAGTGGAAAATGGCTGACTTATTATCACCTCAGATGACCAAGAAATTGCTGCAATAGGGTAACATAGTGGAAATAAAAGGTACAAGGACTGTGGAGTAGTTTGGCTATATCAAATTACACTGGAGAACTTAGAGAAAGAAAATGATAAGCTCCAGGTTTGGAATTCCCACTTCAAAGTCTGGATAAGGAACCAGAAAGTTTCTTATCTGCCTGGGGGGAAAAAATAGTCCTTATTCGATATAGCCACAGGATCAACATTTCTGAAACAAACAAACAAAATCTGACCATGAAAGTGGATGAATTACAAAGCAAATTGAATTAATTTGCATGTTCTCTTATGTCCCAGTTAAGGATGGGTCAGGGAAGAGTGGAACTGAAAATTAGGTGGGGTTATTTGGACAAAGTTCATTGAAGCTGAAGACCTTGAACCCCAGAATTTTTGTGGAGCCTTCCTTGCCAGTAAAAAAAGATATTCCTCTAATGTGGTAGGCAGGATAATTGCCCCCAAAGATGTCCACATTTGAATCCCCAGAACCTGTGAATGCATTACCTCACACAGCAAAGGGATTGTGGTGATGTGTTTAAGGCTCTTGAGATGGAAAGTTTATCCCAGACTATCCAGGAGAGTGCAATGTATTTACAAGGGTCCTTATAAGAGCGAGGCAGGAGGGTCAAAGTCAGAAAGACTTGAAGATGATACTTTGCCGGCTTTGAGGATGAAGGAAGGGGCGGGACAGGGGGTGTGGGGTGGGGATGGAGGAGGCACACACCCAGGAATGACTGTGACCTCTAGAGGCTGCAAAAGACACAGAAAGAACTTCTCCCCTATCTCCGGAAAGGAAAGGAGCCCAAATGACACCTTAATTTAGCGCACAGAGACCTCCAGAGCTGCAAGATAGCAAATTTGTGTTGTTTTTAGCTTCTAAATATGTAGTTATTTGTTAAGCAACAATAGGAATCTGGTCCATCTACTCCCTGGTGATTAACCTCTCCTCTTGCTTAAAGAACTTATAATGACCTATCCAAAAATGGTTGCTTTGTAGAGGAATGCTGATTCTCCTCAAGACTCAAATCTTGAGCGTCTGCCGTCAGCTCAGGTCATGATTCCAGAGTCCCGGGATCTAGCCCCGACTCAGGCTCCCTGCTCAGCGGGAAGTCTGCTTCTCCCTCCCCCTGTTTGTGTTCCCTCTCTTGCTGTGTGGGTCTCTCTCTCTTTCAAATAAATAAATAAATAAAATCTTTAAGAAAACAAAAAGACTCAAATCTTGGAAGAGCCCAATGGACAAGTGCATTGCATGACATTATTTTGTGTTGACCATAGTTTAACAAGTTTAGGGAGCTATTTGCAAAGTTACTAAAACAGTTCTCAAAATTGATACAGTATTTGTTCAAGAGGACTAAGACGAGAGTTTTTGGTCTGCTGATAGTTTATGGCCAACTGGCAGACTAAGTGACATATAGCTCTATGTGTGAGGGCTGATTTCTTTCTTTAGTGTCACGCCATTGGTTGTATGATGATGGTAATGATCCAGTAGAAAGATAAAAACTGGTGATGTAGGGGGGAGATAATTGCAGAAGACAAGTTCTTTCTTTTTAAATTGGTATTCCAGTATAGTTAACATACAGTGTTATGTTAGTGTTAGGTATGCAGTTTCCATACATCACCCAGTGCTCATCACAACAAGTGTGCTCCTTAATCCCCATCACCCATTTCACCCATCTCCCAACCACTCTCCCCTCTGTTAACCATCATTTTGTTCTCTATAGTTAGGAGTCTGTTTCTTGGTTTGTCTCTCTTTTTTTCCCCTTTGCTCGTTTGTTTTGTTTCTTAAATTGTATATATGAGTAAAATCGTATGGTATTTGTCTTCTCTAAATGACTTATTTTACTTAGCATTATACTCTAGCTCCATCCATGTTGTTGTGAATGGCAAGATTTCATTCTTTTTTATGGTTGAATAATATCCAGTGTGTGTGTGTGTGTGTGTGTGTGTGTGTGTGTGTGTGTGTGTGTGTCGTATCTTCTTTATCCATTCATCTATCGATAGACACCTGGGCTACTTCCATAATTTGGCTATTGTAAATAATGCTGCTATAAACATAGGGGTGCATTTATTCCTTTGAATTTGTGCTTTATTTGGGGGGTAAATACCCAGGAGTGCGATTATTGGATCATAGCGTTGTTCTATTTTTAATTTTTTGAGGAACCTCCATACTGTTTCCCACAGGGGTTGTACCAGTTTACATTCCCACCAATAGTGCACAGGGATTCCTTTTTCTCCACAGCCTCATCAACACTTGTTGTTTCTTGTGTTTTTGATTTTCCCATTCTGACAGGTGTGAGGTGGAAACTTACTGTAGTTTTGATTTGCATTTCCCTGATGATGAGTGATACTGAGCATTTTTTCATGTATCTGTTGGCCATGTGGGTGTCTTCTTTGGAGAAATGTCTGTTTATTTCTTCAGTCCATTTTTAAATTGGATTATTTGGTTTTAGGTGTTGAGTAGTATCAGTTCTTTATATATTTTGGACACTAACCTTTTATCAGATATGTCACTTGCAAATATCTTCTCCCATTCAGTAGATTGTCTTTTAGTTTTGTTGATTGTTTTCTTCACTGTGCAAAAGGTTTTTAATTTCCTGGAGTCCCAATAGGTTATTTTTGCTTTGATTTCCCTGGCCTCAGGAGACACATCTAGAAAAATGTTGCTATTGCCAATGTCAGGGACATTGCTGCCTATGCTCTCTTCTAGGATTTTTATGGTCTCAGGTCTCACATTTATGTCTTTAATTCACTTTGAATTTATTTTTGTATATGGTATAAGAAAGTGGTCCAGTTTCATTTGTTTGAATGTAGCTGACCACTTTTTCCAATACTGTTTCTTGAAGAGACTGTCTTTTTCACATTGGTTTTGCTTTCCTTCTTTGTCAAAGATTAATTGACCGTATAATTGTGGGTTTATTTCTGAGTTTTCTATTCTGTTCCATTGATCTATATGTGTCTATTTTTGTGCCAGTACCATATGGTTTTGATTACTACAGCTTTGTAATATAACTTGAAGTTAGGAATTGTGGTACCTCCAGCTTTGCCTTTCTTTTTCAAGATTATTTTGGCTATTTGAGGTTTCTTATGGTTCCATACAAATTTTAGGATTGTTTGTTATAGTTCTGTGAAAATACCTTTGGTATTTTCATAAGGATTGCTTTAAATCTATAGAATGGTTTGGGTAATATAGACATTTTGACAATATTTCTTCTCCCAATCCAGGAGCATGGAATGTCTTTCCATTTCTTTGTATCATCAGAAGGCAAGTTCTTAAGTAAATGAGAAGAAATGGGATCCAATGCACAATATTGAATAGAGCCAGTTCATCTGTTGTGTAAGAGGGAAAGAAAGGGGGCGCCTGAGTGGCTCAGTTGGTTGAACGTCCGCCTTCAGCTCGGGTCATGATTCTGGATGGAGCCCCACATCAGGCTCCCTGCTCAGCAGGGAGTCTGCTTTTTCCTCTCTAATCCCCTCCATGTTCTGTCTCTCTAATAAATAAATGGAATCTTTAAAAAAAAAAGGAGGGGAAGAAGACTATATGAGTCAGATAGAGGTCAGTAGATAGGTTTGGTGATAAACAGGTAATTAGTTCTAAATCCTTCTCTTTTTTCTCAGCCAGTTAAGGTGTCTGTCCTCAGCTGACAGTGTGGACAGGAGTGGAGATAGAGAAAACTTAGGGTATCAGGGAAACTGGAAGTGTAAATACACTAGGTACAGAGAATCCAAGACTTTAATAAAAAGTGTTGATCAGGACAGAGCCCACACAGACACTTACTGGATGCTACTGGAGATCTACTTATAAGATCTGAAAGCCACTCCCTCCAGAAACTTCTGGCAGGGTGTCACTGCTTTACCATTTGTGGGTGTGGTCATTTAACCAGTTGCAATCTGTCTTCTTCCAACAAACTCCTGTTGGTTGGAAATCTATCTATTCAACCAACTTCTGTTTTTCTACATTAACCCTGAGGACTTATGAGAAACCCAAGTAATAAATACTTTTTGAATTGTCTGGTAGCCACAACCCCCTTCTCTGAACTCTCCCCACTACCAAGGGTGGCCCCTTTGCAGCCAAATTTACATCACATGACCCCACCTCCATTGCCATAGCCAAGTCCAGGGTGGACACTTGATCCAAGCTGATCAGTTGGACTTTCCTGGGAATGGAAACTAGAGTACTAGGTCTCTAAGAGGTTGGTCAGATGATTGGAGCTAGGGGGAAACTTGGTTATAGGACAGAGCAGCCTTTTTTGCACCATGTAGATCAGAGAAGATGAAAACATGGGCTTGGATGTGAAGGGGAAGACAGAGAATGAAGCAGATGTGTAGAAAGAACCAGGGACCAGAGACCATGTGGTCTTGAGAAGATGCAGACGGTAACTTATTCAATTTGAAAAGCAATGAAAATAAAGACCAAGTATTCATTAAGACTACCTTCTCGGTACACCTGTGTGGCTCAGTTGGTTAAGCATCTGCCTTCGGCTCAGGTCATGATCCCAGAGTCCTGAGTCTGGCTTCTTGCCCAGCTGGGAGCCTGCTTCTCCCTCTGCCTGCCTGCCGCTCCCCCTGCTTGTGCTCTCTCTCCCTCTCTCTCTCTCTCTGACAAATAAATAAATAAAATCTTTAAAAAAAAAAAAAGACTACCTTTCTAATACAACCACTGTGAGTATTTTGGTATGTTCAATTTATGTCAGTTTTCCCCCTATATTGTTTGTTTTTAAACAATGAAATTGGAGTATAATATATAATTACATTTCCTACTTTTTTCATCAGATATTATGCCGTAACATTTCCTATGTTGCATAATCGTCATAGCTAAACTTGTAATGGCTGCCTAATAATCTACTGATTAGATATACCAGGAAAATAACATGGCAGTGTTTATCTAGTGTCCTCCAATCTGAAATTCCAAAAAGAAATTCCTAACTCCGTGAATATAGTTATTTTTATCAGGTGAAAAGTTCTTTTTTGTAGGGTTGCAAATAGTTCATCAGACTTTACCATTTCCTACATCTGCCAAGATTATTGTTTACCTTTTTCTTGGACCCATTCTCGGTCAATCACCCTTTGATTAATAATTCAGCCTCCCATTTACCAAGGATAGTTCTGTGAGGAAGGTGTTATCTTTCACAGCAGTTATAAATGTTCAGGCCACTGGAAAGGAAACTTTCCTGTGTCCCCCCAATTTTTTTTAAAGAATTTTTATTTATTTATTTGACAGAGAGAGATTACAAGTAGGCAGAGAGAGGAGGAAGCAGGCTCCCTGCTGAGCAGGCAGAGCCCGATGCTGGACTCGATCCCAGGACCCTGAGATCATGACCTGAGTTGAAGGCAGAATCTTTAACTCACTGAGCCACCCAGGTGCCCCTGTCCCCCAAATTTTACATTAATAAATTAATAAATTGGGGTTTGGGGTTTTGCAGGGGCATCTTGTGTGCTTGATTGCACCAGTGGCATAATCTATGCCTAGAACCTGAGAACAGGTTTCTGTGGTGGTCATACTTAATTACTGCCACCCTGTGGACCGTTTTGGGGAAGCTTGCCAGCTCCCTTCATTCCCGTCTCTGTCTTCTGAGCTTTGCCTCATTGACTTTGGAAGACCTCAAACCTGAAACCACAAGAATCAGCTAAGCCATTGCAGAGTGATTTGCCAAGTGATTTGCCAAGAAGTAGCCAAGAAGAGGATAGAGTGATGTCATCTACATTCATAAACCAACTCTTTCTTATAACTTGAAGACTTCGGATTTCTGTTTTGTTATTCAGTGTTAATCCAGGTGCCTTTCTTCATAGATAGATTTAGCATTTTCTGGGTTTTCACCCCCGTCCTTCGATATTTCACTTACAGCCCTCTTGGTCAGTTTGGCATATTTCTAGGAAAATTTGTGTTCGTCTAGTCCTTTAGGGATGTGCTCTACCCCTAGCCTAGATACCAGTTCTCAGTATCCAAAGATACAATGAATTCCATGCATCTAAGCATCTACATACCATATCATTCTTCTTCCTTCCCATTGACAACCTTGTATTGAAAACACTGGTGAGGGATGCCTGGGTGGCTCAGTGGGTTAAGCCTCTGCCTTTGGCTCAGGTCATGGTCCCAGGGTCCTGGGATCAAGCCCCACATTGGGCTCCTTGCTCGGTGGGGAGCCTGCTTCTTCTGCCTCTGCCTGACACTCTGCCTTGCTTGTGCTCGCTCTCTCTCTCTCTCTCTGACAAATAAATAAATAAAGTCTTTAAAAAAAAAAAGAAAAGAAAACACTGGTGAAAATGCTGTTTATATTCCTAAGTACTTCATCTTTTGGTCCAGCACTTCAAAACATACATCCTAGGTCTCTTCTGCAAGGGATGGATGATCTTCTCCACAAATCAGTAAAAGCAGACAGTGACCATCAAGTTGGGTGAGACTCCAGACCATACATCATTTTTTAGCAAGATACTACAGGAAGACAGTATTCACATGGGCCACAGAAGGGACCAAGGTTGCCTCTGCCCTTTAGGAAGTTGCCAAATACCATTCAGTTAACAAACAGTTCATTGTGGGCTCTTGTGTGGTAAGCACTCTGACGGGCCTAGCACGGAGTCATCTCACAGTTTAACAGTCTCTCAGGGTCTAGTAACCGTATCCTTACACTCTCTACCCCTTGTGAAGTTTCATTATTTCATTTTGTCCTATATTCTTATTTTTACCTTAAAGTAATATTTAAGTACACAAGTAATATATAGATGCAGTTTTACTAAACATCTGGACAAAGAGAAATTTATAGAGTAAAAAAAAAAAAGGCCTCAGAGCAACTGGCTTGCTCAGTTGGTAGAGCAAACAACTTCTTGATCTCTCAAAGTCTTGAGCTGGAGTCCCACGGTGGGAGTGGTGACTACGTTAAAAAAAAAAAAAGAGGAAGTCCTCTTCTCTCCTAACCCACTCCCACTCTCCAAAAATAGAAACATAAACTATTTTTTTAAGTTTTATTTATTTATTTGATAGAGAGAGAGTGCACATGAGTTGCAGGGGGGCGTGGACAGAAGGAGAAGCAGGCTCCCCACTGAGCAGGGAGCCTGACGAGGGGCTTTATCCCAGGACCCTGAGATCACGACCTAAGCTAAAGGCAGCCACTTATACAACTGAGCCACCCAGGTGCCCCAGAAACATAAACTTTAGAGTGATACCACCATTCTTGAATTCTACCATTAAGATCTGGGTGCCTGGGCAGCTCAGCTGGTTAAGCATCTGATTCTTGATTTTGGCTCAGATCATGATCTCAGGGCTGTGAGATTGAGCCCCTCGTCAGGCTCTGAGCTGACTGTGGAGCCTGCCTGAGATGCTCTCTCTCCTCTCCCTTGGGCCTTCCCCCAACTCTCTAAAAAAAAAAAAAAATTCTTATTTACCATCTGTTTTAGGTTTTTTTTGAGATTTTACTTATTTATTTGTCAGAGAGAGAGGGGGAGAGCACAAGCTGGCAGAGAGGCAGGCAGAGGCAGAGGGAGAAGAAGCAGGCTCCCCACTGAGCAAGGAGCCTGATGTGGGACTCGATCCCAGGACCTTGGGATCATGACGTGAGCTGAAGGCAGCCACTTAACCGACTGAGCCACCCAGGCATCCCATATCATCTGTTTAAACTGTATTATTCTCCAAGATTTTGTCCTTGGTCCTCTTCTTACCACAAACTCTGAGTGACCTCATCTATAGATGAGGTCTACTCATAACTTCAAACCCTATGTCATTTTGATAGCTTTAAAAAATATCAGTGTTGTTTATAATCATCTTAGTACAGTATATAATCAGAATTTCACAGTGGTCTACTAACTGCCAGGCTGTTAGTCTCTAGAAGCAAACATCTAAATTGATCAATAAAGAAATATTGGTTTTAATTATTAAAAATTACATCTTTACACGTTTTTCTGTCTTCGTTTTTCTTATACTGGGAAACTTTCTTCAGTGACTTCTTAATCTCTCTGATAGATACTGTTCTAGGATATTCTATAAATTTTCCCATAATTACTGTTCCGAGCTCAGATGATTGAATGCCTAATATCACATAAAGAATGAAAAGTTGAGAGGCTGATTGTATAACATAAATATATTTATTTGCCACGTAAGAGTAGCAGATGTTTTAAAGATTCTTTAATGACTTAAAAAAAAATTTTTTTTTTTAGGTAAGCTCCATGCCTAGCATGGAGCCCAATGCAGGGCTTTAACTCATGATGCTGAGATCAAGACCTGAGCTGAGATCAAGAGTTGGCTGCTTAACCAACAGAGCCACCCAGGTGCCCCTTTTTTAGCTTAATGACCTATTCCAATAAGCTTTGTTCCAGGAGAATTGTGGTAACAATTCCACCAAATTTCTTTCTTTATTTGAATTTTTCATTGAGATAATTATAGATTCACATGCACTTGTAAGAAATAATGTAGAGAGGTGTCATGTACATTTTACCCAGTTCCCCTCCATGGTAACATTTTGCAAAACTATAGTATAAATCACAGTCAGGAAATTGATGTTAATATAATCCAAAGATTTTATTCACATTTCCCCAATTTTACTTTCTGTATGTTCTACAGTTTTATGACATATGAAGGGTCATGTACCCACCACCATAGTCAAGACTCTAAAGAGTTCCAGGACCTTGTATTACCCTTTCATAAGATACTCACTCACCTTCTACCCCTAACCACCAGACTGCTAAGCTGTTCTCCTTTTCCAAAATTTTGTCATTTCAAAATATTCCAGAAAGGAACTACATTGCCTGTAACCTTTTGGGATTGATTTTTTTTTTCACTCAGAATAATTCTCTGGAAATCTGGCCCCAGGTTGTTCCTTTTTATTGTTGAGTATCATCCACGACGTGGATGCACCAGTTTGTCTAAACCATTCAGCTGTTGAATGACATCTGAACAGTCTCCAATTTGGAGCTATTACAAGTAGAGTCGCTATGAACATTCGTGTGCAAGTTTTTGTATGAAGATAAATTTTAATTCTTTTAGAATAATGACCCAAACTGTAACTGCTGGATCCAATGGTGCATGTTTTGTTCTATAAGAAACCACCAAACTGTTTTTCCAGAGTGGCTGTACCAGTTCACTTTCCCACCAACAATGTCTGAACATGCACTTTCCTGCATTTCGTATTATCACTACTTTTTATTTCGGCCGTTCTGATAAATGTGTAGTTCTAGCTCATTGTGGTTTAAAATTGCATTTCCTGATGATTAGCAACGTTAAACATCTTTTCATGTGGTTATTTGCCTTCTGTATATTCCCCTTAGTGAAATCTGTGCATGCATGTTAAAGGGGAAAAACTCTCCCTGTGTTTTTCCTCCCCACTACTACTAATACACTCACACGTGGAGCACTCCACTTCACAACACTTTCAACACCAACTCTAAAGGAAAAACCTGTTTTCTCCTTTTCTCACATTCACAGCACTTCTGTGTGTGGGTTTTCCCCCAACACCAAAGAATTCTCAGATTCTTTTGATAACCACTAGTTAGTTGTCCTGCTGTTGCTGGGGTACAGGGGGTGCAAGAGCACTTGACTCTGGGGGGCTCAACAGACCAGGTTTGGCTGCTCGCCACTGACAAAATCCAAAGGCAGAGAGACGGGTGATGGTGGAACAAGAAAGGAGTTTATTTCAGTGAGGCCAACCCTGGGGAAGACAGGGGTCTAGCTTCCTAAAGACTGTCTCCAAATGACTGAAAATATTTCCAGGTTTATACAAGGAAAATGTGGACAAAGGCAGGTGGGTACGGGCAAGTGGGCAGTGAAGGTCAAATCAGTCACTGTCTTGGAATCAATCAGGCAGGTGGAGATCTGGCTGGAAAGGGCAGTCCTTGCTGCTTGAAAGTAGCTTCAGTTGCCATGAAGGAATGCTTTGCGCTCAGGGTCTTCCACTTGAGCCAAGAGACTGACTGGAAGAAGAACCCAACTGAAACTGCTTAAAAACATAAAGAACAAAAATCAAAATGGCTGCACTGATGCTTCAGCAAAGTTTGTTAACATAACCTTTTTCCTTTCTCCCACAAACCTCCCCTCTTCCCTTCTTAGCTTTTTGTTTCCGGAACCCTGTACCACCCCGAGGACACGACTAACTAAGCTGGCTGGCAGTATGTTCAAATTGCTGTGAAAACTGGCTAGATCCTGTATTTTCCTATAAAACAAAACTCCCCAGCCCCTTCCTCTGGGCAGACTTGCAGATTTTGAAGGCCTTGGCCTGCTGCAGCCTCCTTTTCCCGGCAAAGCAGTAAAATTATTGTTCCTCTTTTTTTTTTTTTAAAGATTTTATTTATTTATTTCACAGAGGGAGAGAGATCACAAGGAGGCAGAGAGGCAGGCAGAGAGAGGGGGAAGCAGGCTCCCTGCTGAGCAGAGAGCCCGATGCGGGCCTCGATCCCAGGACCCTGAGATCATGACCTGGGCCGAAAGCAGAGGCTTTAACCCACTGAGCCACCCAGGCGTCCATTATTGTTCCTCTTGATCCCAAACTCTGTCTTCGCATTATATTTTGACTCTGAAGCAGTGGAGGTTGGTTTTCCACACAGAACTAGAAAGTTTGAGGTCAAAATGGAGGCCGCCATCTAAATTATTTTAGGCAGCTGAAGGAGAAGTAAGAAGCTCTTCCTGTCTGCAGGGCCTTGATTGTCCTCAGTTCAAAATAATCCACATGCCAAAGTGTATTGGGGTGGCCTGTCCTGAACCCCATCCTACTGTTCTTTTTTTATCTCCTAAAGTCTACTCCTCAGATATTAATATGGTTAACTCAGCTTAATGAAGAAGAAAACTGATTTTATATGATTTTTATTGATAAAGTTCATGTTTCCAATTATTGAATCAACTGTTTCTTTGAAGGAATGTTGTGTCACAACTGCTAAATGCCTGGAGTTACATCTGTGCTAGAGGAGAGAAATGCACATACATATCTGTGCTAATATTTTTTATGCATGCTTCTATCCCTTTTTCTCTACATTAAACCACCATCTGAGATCAAATTTCCTCCTTTAGAATAAAACATTGCACACTAAGAAGCCTCAGAGACTTCAGTGATATTAAGCACATCACTCTTCTAAAGCTCAAAATAGTAGTAGAGGGGGCCTGCGTGGCTCAGTTGGTTAAGCGACTGCTTTTGGCTCAGGTCATGATCCCAGAGTCTAGGGATCGAGTCCTACATCGGGCTCCCAGCTCCATGGGGAGTCTGCTTCTCTCTCTGACCCTCTCCCCTCTCACACTCTCTCATGCTCTCTCTCTCTCAAATAAATAAATAAAATCTTTTTAAAAAATTAAAATATCAAAATAGTAGTAGAAATTTGAGGGGCTCCTGGTTGGCTGAGTCAGTGGAGCATGTGACTCTTGATCCTGGGGTTGTGAATTCAAGGCCCACATAGAATCAACTTAAAAAAAAAAAGTGGAAACTTTATTTCTGAAAGGTAAAATGACCTGCTGGCATTTCCAGGCCAGATTCTCCCTCTTCACTTCATAAAGGAAGACCTAGCCAACGCTGGTGAGCACACCCAGAAAAACTGCTGAGTAAGTTGTCCTACACACCAACCCCCAGACAGCCTTCTTTTCTACCCTTGCATCCTAGAAGTACTATATTGTTCCCTTGATCTGTGCTGTATCCAGAGCATTTTTTTCTGATTCATTTGCTTATGGAAATTTAAGTTTCCCATCTTTTATTTTTCCTAACGTCCTCTACCTTCCACAGCCTAGAGTCCCCTTTATGAAAACAGATTCCCACCACCTCACCTTGCTCTAGTCATTTCTCCACAGTCCAAAAATTACCCCTACCAACTGACCCTTATTTTTCTATTGGGTGTCTCCCAACTATTGGCTTAACAAGACAGATTCAGACAAAACAACTTAAATTAAATATGTGTTTGACTCATACTCTCTTTAACTTTCTAATTGAAAAGGTAATGCCTCTTTTAAAGTTACTTCTTTTTATTTTATTTTTTTAAGTTACTTCTTTTTAAAATAAGAATAATTGCATACATAATAGAAAATTGAGAGTATGTGGAATATATATATATATATATATAATGGAATATTACCCATTAAAAAGAATGAAATCCTGTCTCAAATAAATAAATAAAACTTTAAAAAAAGACACATTAAACCAGACAGACTTAATAGATATATACAGAACATTCCATCCAAAAGCAGTAGAATGCACATTCTTCTCAAGTACACATGAAACATTCTTCAGGATAGATAATATGTTAATTCACAAAACAAGTCTCAATGAATTGAAGAAGTTTGAAATCATATCAAACATCTTTTCTAACCACAGTGGTACAAAACTTGGAATCAATTATAAGAGAAAAACTGGAAAAATCCCAAATAGGTAGAGATTAAACAACATGCTACTGAACAACCAACGGGTCAATGAAGAAATCAAAGGAGAAATCAAAAACTATTTGAAACAAATGAAAATGGAAACACAACAAATACAAAGGTTCATAAAAAACTATGAACAATTATACTACGCTACTATCTTACATCCTATACAAAAATTAACTCAAATTGGATTAAAGGCATGAACATAAGACCTAAAACCATAAAACTTCTAGAAAAAAAGAAAACATAGTAAACTTTTTGGCATTGGTCTTGGCAATAATCTTTGGATCTCACAACAAAGTCAAAGGCAACAAAGAAAAAATAAACAGGTGGAACTACATCAAACTTTAAAGCTTCTGCACAGCGAAGGAAACCATTAACAAAATGAAAAGGTGGCCTACTGAATGGGAGAAAAATATTTGCAAATCTTGGTTCTGATAAGGGGTCAATATACAAAATATAGAAGTCATAATAAATTCAATAGCAAAAAAACCTAGCAATCCGATTTTAAGATGTGCTGAGGATCTGGGGGCACCTGGGTGGCTCCATCCCAGGACCCTGAGATCATGACCTGAGCTGAAGGCAGAGGCTTTAACCCACTGAGCCACCCAGGCGCCCACCCCCCTTCCTTTCTTTTAAGTAGGCTCCACACCCAGCGAGGGGCCAAAAGCAGAACTTGAACTCACAACCCTGAAACCAAGACCTGAGCTGAGATCAAGTGTCAGATGCTTAACTGATTGATCCACGCACCTCAATATAGTATTTTTTATTTCAACCTGTTTGGATCTCTCTTTTTTTTTCTTTTTTCTTTTTTTTTAAGATTCCATTTATTTATTTGACAGAGAGAGACATGGAGAGAGGGAACACAAGTAGGGGGAGTAAGAGAAATAGGTTTCCCGCTGAGCAGGGAGCCCAGTGCAGGGCTCACTCCCAGGACTGTGGGATCATGAGCTGAGCTGAAGGCAGATGCCTAACAACTGAGCCATCCATGCACCCCTTGGATCTCTTTATGGCTGTTATTTTCTTTTAATTTTATTGCATTGCCATCAGTGACTATGGCTTGATTTCTCTTTTGAATTGTATTGTATTTTGTTTGGCTCCTAAATATTCAAAACTTGTATATCTTCCTTCTATTAATATGAAATGTTTCACATTACCTTTTATTGCTTTTTGCGTTAAATTCCATTTTCCCTATTACCAGAGTTGTTAGTATTGTAATACTGTATACTTTCTGATGTCAATATTTTTAGCTTTCTTGTATCATTTTCTTTTGGGTACATCTTCTTATAAATTGCATATCCAACATTTGTCTTTATTTTACCCAGGCTCTCTTTTATCAGTTGAATTTAATTCATTCATGCTGTGATTTCTGTTATGTTTGGACTTACTCCAGACACCTGAATTTGTACCTTAAATTTACCATTTTTTCTTCTTCTTATCTTTCTTTCTTTCCGACTATGTCAGAAAAATTCTAAGGTGCAGCCACATTATCCTCTCTCATATTCACACCTTTGTGTTATTATCTACACTTGACTGTGAATGGGACTTCTCAGTGCTTCTAAACAACAGAATTTAGCAAAGGTGGTGAGATGTCACTCCCATGATTACCTTACCTTGTGTATCAGACTCTATTTTGGTATTAGACTCACTCACTCCAGAGACTCTTCTTGCTGGCTTAATGAATTTGAACGGATCATTTAGACAAAGCTTACGCTGGATTGGCTATTTAATAATTTTCTCTCCCAGTAAATAAGAGGGAATTCAGAATAATTTCAGGTTAAAAAAAACTTGTGTTGGGGCACCTGGCTGGTTCAGTCAGTAGAGCACGTGACTCAATCTCGGGATTGTGAGTTTGGGCCCCGAGGTGGGTGTGGAGATTACTTAAAAATAACATCTTAAACACACACTGTGTTGTACCATGTAGTGTTATTTTATTGGTGGGAAATTGGCCAGACATAAATATAGATCAATTGAGTAACAAATGTGTTATGGTACAGCCTTATGATGATTTATTTTTTAAAAAATTTTAAAGATTTATTTATTTATCTGAGAGAAAGAAAGAGAGCATGGGATAGAGGGGCAGAGGGAGAGGGAGAGGGAGTCCCAAGCTGACTCTGAGCTGAGTGCAGAGCCTGAAGCAGGGGCTGGATCTCACAACCCTGAGACCATGACCTGAGCCGAAACCAAGTCATTTGCTTAACTGCCTAAGCCACCCAGGAGCCCCTGAAATGTAATTGTTTTCTTTTTAAAGATTTTATTTATTTATTTGACAGAGAGAGAGAAAGGTTACAAGTAGGTAGAGAGGCAGGCAGAGAGAGGAGGAAGCAAGCTCCCCACTGAGCAGGGAGCCAGATGCAGGGCTCAATCCCAGGACCCCGAGATCATGACCTGAGCCGAAGGCAGAGGCTTTAACCCACTGAGCCACCCAGGTGCCCCATGAAATGTAATTTTTTTAAATAAAATGTGTATTACTAATTTGACCATATGCAGTTTTAGATGAAATCATTTTTATTCTATATCATTCATACCAGTAATATTCATTTTGATTTTGATAAAAGACTGATAATTTGTATTCTTTCTCAGAAAATCTATGAGAAGTTTATGAACTTTCTGATCATTTGGGATTCTTCCATTGTGCTAGATGGTCTAATATTTGGCCAGTCTAATTTCTTCACACATTTAGGTCAGTTTCTATATGATGTAACAACTGTCCACACTATGGCTAATATAAAGAATCAATAGTGGTATATGAAAATATTTTGAAAGCCCAAAATGACAGAGTCAAAGTATCCTGCTTCAGTAACAAAATTATAAGATAAATAATAGAATTTCTTTTGCAGTTTAGGAACTAAATAACAAACTAAAAGAGCTTAAGTTAGTGTTACATCTCTCTTAAACTAGAAAAAAGAACTAAAGACCACTGTTGGCACACAAAACAAAATAGAATGAATTAGCACAAAAATGTTATAAATAGTACTGTAGATTATTTAGTCTCCTTGGAGAGCACAATAGGTATACAATTATACTACTTTGAGAAATGTACAAGAAAGAATTACTCCAATCCAAAGGAATAAAAAATATGGTGCAAAGCTATTTATAGTCTTCTTCATAAAATCAAAACTCTGAAAACCCAAAATTGTAACCATGAGCTTCTAAAAATGGTGGAATGTCTACAAGAACATATACTTTTTATGAAGATATATGTTTTCATCATCAACATTCATTTACATTTCCCCACATTTACACTAACTTTCTTTCATTCCTTTTTGTAACGTGGGCCTTTTCTCTGGGATCATTTATTTTCTACATTTAGTTTAAGCTTTAAAATTTCCTTTAAGTGAAAACTTCTCCTCATGTGTTAGTTTTTTTCTTTCAGAAAAATATCTTAATTTCATCTCCAATCTTGAAAAATTTTTGGCTGACAGAGAATTCTTGGGCATAGTTACTCTCTTTTGACATATTGAATGTATCATTCTACTGTTGACTGGCTTCCATTTTTTTCCACTCTAAAGTCAGCCCTATGCCTTACTGTTGCTTCTTTGGAAATAGTACTTCTCTCCCCAGTTGCTTGTTATTTTACTCTCTTATTAGTTATTTTTCATATTTTTAAAGGGAAATTACACAAAACATACAAAACATACACTAGACTAGAAATAATCATAAAATGGACTCCTGTACCCATCACTCACTGAAAAAAAATTATCATTGTTATCCTATCTTGTTTTTTGTTTGTTTTTTTTTTTTAAAGATTTTATTTGACAGAGAGAGACACAGCGAGAGAAGGAACAGTAGCAGGGGTGTGAGAGAGGGAGAAGCAGGTTTTCCGAGGAGCAGGGAGCCCGATGCGGGGTTCGATTCCAGGACCCTGGGATCATGACCTGAGCCAAAGGCAGAAGCTTAACTACTGACCCACCCAGGCGCCCCATTCTATCTTATTTTTTCTATATTTTTCTTTTTATGTTATAAATACCATATACCATATCATTTTAGCATAGATATTTTTTGTATATATCTCTAACAGGTAAAAACTTTCCTTAAAAGATAACTACATACTATTGTGATGTCCATATTTTAATTTTCCTTGATGTGCGTGTTGTTGTTGTTGTGTTGTGTTTATTTTAGGAAAGGGAGGGACGGAGGGAGAAGGAGAGAGAACATCTCAAGCAGGCTCCATGCCCAGTGCGTGAGCACAAAGTGGGGCTCGATCCCACAACCCCGAGATCATGACCTGAGCCAAAATGAGGAGTCAGACGCTTAACTGACTGAGCCACCCAGGCACCCCCTTAAAGTGTTTTAAAACTGTCTTGTCATAGCTGATAGTTCAAATCTGTTTCAAATAGAGGCATACAATTTGTATTGGATGGTTTTTTTTAGTAACAACTTTAAAGAGATATAATTCATATAGTTTATAATTTAAATAGTTTAAAAATTCATCTTTTAAAATGTACAATTTAGGGGCACCTGGGTGGCTCAATGAGTTAAGTCTCTGCCTTTGGCTCAGGTCATGATCTCAGGGTCCTGGGATCGAGCCCTGCATTGGGCTCTTTGCTCAGCAGGAAGCCTGCTTCCTCCTCTCTCTCTGCCTGCCTCTCTGCCTATTTGTGATTTCTGTGTCAAATAAATAAATAAAATCTTAAAATAAAATAAAATAAAATAAAATGTACAATTTAATGGTTTATAATCTGTTCACAGACTTGTGCAATCATCACCACTTCATAACTTTTTCTTCACTCAAAAAAGGAATCCCATACACAACAGCGGCCATTCCCTACATCTTCTCTTACCCCCTGAACAACTGTTAACCTATTTTTGGTCTGAATGGATTTATATATTTTGGACATTTCATATAAATGGAATCATATGATATGTGACCTTGTGTTTCTAGCTACTTTCACTTATCATGATGTTTTCAAGTTTCATCCATGTTATAGTATGTATCAGTGCCTTATTACATTTTATAACCAAATAATATTCTATCATATAGCTATACCACATTTTGTGTATCCATTTGTCAACTGATGAACATTTGGATTGTTTCCACTTTTTGGCTGTTATGAATGATGTTACTATTTAAGTACAAGTTTTTTGTTAATATTAGAATACAAGTTTTTGTGTGGACATGCTAAGATTTTTTGGGTATAAATTTAAGAATGAGGGGCACCTGGGTGGCTCAGTGGGTTAAGCCTCTGCCTTCAGCTCAGGTCATGATCTCAGGGTCCTGGGATCGAGCCCCGCATCGGGCTCTCTGCTCAGCAGGGAGCCTGCTTCCTCCTCTCTCTCTCTGCTTACTTGTGGTCTCTCTCTCTCTCTCTGTCAAATAAATAAATAAATAAATAAAATCTTTAAGAAAAAATTTAAGAATGACATTGCTGGGGGTGCACCTGGGCACCACAGTCGGGTAAGTGTCTGACTCTTGGTTTCAGCTCAGGTCATGATCTCAGAGTTGTGAGATTGAGCCCTGGGTTGGGCTCCACGCTCAGCCTGGAGTCCGCTTGAGATTCTCTTTCTCCCTCTGCCTCTACCCCTTCCCTTGCTTGTACTCTCTCTCTCTTGTGAGTGCACACACACTCTCTCAATGAATAAGTAAAACCTTAAAAAAAAAATAAATTGCTGGGTCATGTGGTAACTCTACATTTAACTTTTTAAGGAAATGGCACGTTGTTTTCCAAAGTTGCTCCTGTTTTTCATTCCAACCAATGATATATAAGGGTTCTAATATTCTCATCAAAATGTATTGTCTTTTGATTTAGTTATCCTAGTGTGTGTAAAGCAGTATCTCATTGTGGTTTTGATATTTGCATTTCCCTAATGACTGATGATGTTCAATATCTTTTTTTTTTAAAGATTTTATTTATTGATTTTTCAGAGAGAGGGAGTGCACAAGCAGGGGGAGCAGCAGAGGCAGAGGGAGAAGCAGGCTCCCTGCTGGGCAAAAAAGCCCTATGTGGGAGTCGATCCCAGGACCCTGGGATCATGACCTGAGCCGAAGGCAGCTGCTTAACCAACTGAGCCACCCAGGCGTCCCTTCAGTATCTTTTCATATCCTTTTTGATCATTTGTGTATCTTCTCTGGAGAAATGTCTATTTGGATTTTTTGCTCATTCAAAAACTGGGTTATTTGTCTTATTTCTGAGTTGTAAGAGTTCCTTATATAGTCTAGATGTGTGTTTTATCACCTGTAGGTTTTGCAATATTTCTTTCTATTCTATGGGTTGCTTTTTCACTTAGTTGGTATAGTCCTTTGAAGCACAGAAGTTTTTAATTTAATATAAAAAGAATTATACACTATAACTAAGTAGAATTCCTCCTGGGAATGCAAACTTTATATTAATCTTGTACCCTTCAACCTTGCTGAGCTTGTTGATTACCTAATATTTTGTGGCATGTTTAAGATTTTGTGTATACAAGATTATGTCATCTGCAAATAGAGATAGTTTTACTTCTTTTTCAGTCTGGATAGCTTTTGTTTTTCAATCTTGCCCAACTGGCTTGGCTAGAACCTTCAGTACAATGTTGAATGGAAGCGACAGAGTTGACACCCTTGCGTAGTTCCTCATTTTAGGGAGAAAATGAGTTAAGTGTGATTATTCATTCCTTTTTAAGTGTGATGTTAGCTGTGGGGTTTTCTAGATAGTATCAGGTGAAGTTCCCTTCTACATGTCTGTTCAGGCTGCCATGACAAAATACTACAAACTGGTAGGTTTAAACTATAGCCATTTGTTTTCTCACAATTTTGGAGGCTAGAAGTCCAAGATCAAGGTGTCAGCAGAGTTGGATTCTGGTGAGGCTTTTGGTTTTTTAAAAGATTTTATTTATTTATTTGACAGCAAGAGATGGAACACATGCAGGGGGAGTGGGAGAGAGAGAAGTAGGCTTCCCGATGAGCAGGGAGCTGAACGCAGACACTTAACAACTGAGGCACCCAGGCACACCAAGGCATTTTTTAAAAAAGATTTATTTATTTATTTATTAGAGAGAGAGAAAGAGAGAGAGAGCATGCAAGTGGGGGGAGGGGTGGAGGGAGAGAGAGAATCCTCAAGCAGACTTCCTGAGTGCAGAGTCTGATGCAGGCCCAATCCCAGGGCCTTGAGTTCATGACCTGAGCCAAAATCAAGAGCCAGCCATTCAACGGACTGAGCCACCCAGTGCCCCATGGTGAGCCATTTTTCCCCCTGGCTTACAGATGTGTTCCTTTTTGCTGTGTCCTGTCGTAGCATTCTGTGTGTGTGTGTGTGTGTGTGTGTGTGTGTGTGTGTGTGTGTGTAGGAAGAGACTGATCTCAGGTGTCTCTTCCTTTTCTTTCTTTTTTTAAGATTTTATTTATTTATTTGAGACAGAGAGAGAGAACACAAGCAGGGGTGTGAGAAGGATAGAGGGAGAAGAAGAAGTAGACTCCCCACTGAGCAGGGAGCCTGATGTGGGACTCAATCCCAGGGCCCTGGGATCATGACCTGAGACACGGGCAGATGCTTAACCAACTAAGCCACCCAGGTACCCCATCTCTTCGTTTTCTTATAAGGACCAGGTCTACCAGATTAGGACCCTATCCTTATGACTTCGTTTAACCTTAATTACCTCCTCAAAAGTCCTATTTCCAAATGCAGTTAGGGGTTAGGGCCTCAATATATGAATTGAGGATGAGGGAACACAATTTAGTCTCTAAGACCTTGTATTCCTAGTTTGTTGAGTATTTTGGTAGTGGTGTTGTTTTTTTTTTTTAATCATGGAAGGGCATTGGATTTTGTCACTTGCTTTTCTGCAACTACTGAAGTTATCATGTAGTTTTTGTTCTTTAGTATATTAAAAAATAGTATGTTTAAAAAAATGGTATGTTACATTGGCATTGATTTTTAGATGTGAAACCAACCTTGCATCCCTGGGATAAATTCCACTTGGTTATAGTGTATAATTCTTTTTATATGTTGCTAGATTCTTATTCCTAGAATTTTTTTTAGACTTTGTGTGTGCATATCCATAAGGGATAATGATCTGTAGTGTTTTTGTTATGTCTTTGTCAGGTTTTGATATCAGGGTAATACTGGCCTCATAGAATAAGTCAGGAAGTGTTCTTTCCTCTTTTGTTTTTTGGAAGAGTTTATGAAGGATTGGTGTTAATTCATTTTTGGGGGGTGTTAAATCTTTAAACATTTTGATAATATACATCAGTGAAGTATCTGGTCTTGGGTTTTTCTTCATAGAAAGTTTTTTTTAATTTTTAATTTTTAAAAAAGTAATCTCTACCCCCAATGTGGGGTTTGAACTAATGACCCCAAGATCAAGAGTTGCATGCTCCACCAACTAAGCCATTCAAGCACCACTCTTCATAGAAAGTTTTAAAAAATTATTAATTCAATCTCTCATTCAATTTGTCTATTTCTTCTTATGTAGTTTCAGTAGTTCTTATCTTTCTAGGAATTTGTTTATCTTGATATCTAATTTGTTGGTATACAATTGTTCATTGTATCCCCTCAAAGGGAAGTCACAACACCATAAAGCCCTCTTTTCTGAGATTCAGTCATTTTTTAAAAATGCACCTTTGATTGTTGCAAGTCTTTATTTTCTGAGTTCTAAAAAAGTAGACTTTGGGGGCGCCTGGGTGGCTCAGTCCTTAAGCATCTGCCTTCGGCTCAGGTCATGATCCCAGGGTCTTGGGATCGAGCCCCACATCGGGCTCCTTGCTCACGGGAAGCCTGCTTCTCCCTCACTCCCCCTGCTTGTATTCCCTCTCTTGCTGTGGCTCTCTTTGTCAAATAAATAAATAAAATCTTTAAATAAATTTTTAAAACGTAGACTTTGACAGTTTTTTGCCGTTGTTCTCATTGTTTTTACAGTGAAGTGAAATTTTGGATGCCCTCCCTCTGCTCTTCTGGAAGTGCTTCTGATTAATAAGTCTGTTTAATATCTACTCGTATATATATATTTAGCTAAAAATGAATTTAATAATGTCTATTTTAGTACCTTACACCCTCTAGGAGACTTGGAAAGCCCCATTTTGGAACTCTCATCCAGCAATGATTTCCAAGTCACACCACAAAATTGGCTCCATAAAGATGCTTCTGTTTCTACTGCTGCTCCTGCTGTACACAGATGCTGCTGCTTTCAACACTGACCTTAACCAAGCTAGAAACTGGATGCTGCTGCTAGAACCTTTAGGAAAGTAGCTCCATTAAGAAAGTAGCTGCCATCATGGTTGCCACCTGTCCTAGCATTGACTCCACTAAATCAATTTGATTCACTAATTCCTCTCTCCAAGTCTAATGTAGGAGAATTCTGATTGATTGGCCACATGTCTCTGCTCTGGCTCTAAGGGAGCCTGGGATGAGTGTTACTCCTTGCTTCTCACCAAGACTCATATGAGAATTCTCCAGACATGGGAAGGCCGTCTCCATTTTCCATATAATCCATACAATGTCATAATTAAGGCAAAATGATTTACACTTTAAATGTTTGCTTGCCATAATAAATCTTGCTTTCTGTAAGTCTTCTTTAATCTTAGAACCACCTCACTGCACACTTTTTTTCATATCATTTATTTGTTGAAAAAATGTAACATTCTAACTGTCGAGTTCTCCATATTCTCAATTTGAATGGTTGCATTCCTTTTTTTAAGATTTATTTATTTATCTGAGAGAGAGAGAGAGAGAGAGAGAGAGCACGAGTTGGGGGAGGGACACAGGGAGAGGGAGAGAATCTCAAACAGACTCTTCACTGATCATGGAGCCCGACATGGGGTTCAACCCCATGACCCTGAGATCATGACCTGAGCCAAAATCAAGAGTCAGATGCTCAACCAACTGAGCCACCCAGTCACCCCTAGATGGTTGCATTTTCATGGTAGTTTAACATGTGCCTCTATTTCTTGTATTTCCTGCTTACTGGTAGTTGGATCTAGATTTAGCTACTTTGAAGGTTTTTCTCAAAACACACCTGCATTTTAAAAAGCAAAAACAAAGCAAAGAAACAAAAAAGCCAGAGGAAAAGGAGAACCAAAAAATGCAGATGGTGGGTCCTGTAGTTAGAAAATAAAATTAAGCTTTCTGCCAGTGAAAGGTAAAAGAGAAACTCGACCACTACCTGATTCTGTTGCACAGGCTTTAGATCTAAAAATAATTTCTCTTAGGTACCTTCAATGAGGGATGGTCTCCTTGAGAACAGCTCTGTAGTATGTCCATTAACATGTTTCCTAAGACCTTCGCTGACTGTATACACCAATGTTAGCCTTACTGAACATTTCTGCAGCAGGAGTCGGGTGGCAGGCCATGAGTCAATGAGCAGCTTGGACACTCAAATGAGATGAGAATAAAGAGCTCAGGAAGCGGTGAACCCTTTGAGGGGTGCAGAATTGACTGCCCAGTGTGACTAAGCCAGTGAAACTCACAAGTGGCTCTGTCACCTGCCCTATCCCGATGCAATTGACAAACAGATGGCTTCTTTGCAGGAGATACTCTGCAAAATAACCACCAAGGGTCCTCCTGGGCACATCCATTGAGCTCCATGTAGCAGAGGCTCCTGACTGGGTCCACACATCCATTTTCTCCTTCATCTTTTAGTTACAGAAGCCTCTGAGTTGTTTTGTTTGTTTGTTTTAGAAACCCCTGAGTTTTAACTGGACACATGGCCACCCAAGTAAGAGGCTCTACATCCCAGGATCCCTTTCAGCAAAGTGGCCACAGTGATTTGAGTGACTCCAGGTCATATCCTTTAAAAAGAAACTGCTTTTTGTTCTCTTTCTCCAATGTATTATAGACACGGAGCTGACCTTGTGGGCAAGGTCAACACCTCAGGTTGGCTGAACAACAAGATAGAAGGAGACCAAAGTCCCGGTGACCTTGTACAGTTAAATCTGCAGCAGACCTTGTGATTACACCTGTACCATTAAAGAGATGAATAAACTTCTACTTAGAGCCACTGTACTTTAGGTTCTCTTTGTTATAGCAGCATAGCCTGTAGCTTAACCTCATTCACAACAGAATGGAAAGACACCAGAGGGAGACTCCAAAGGACTCCGGTAGGCAACACTTTCGAAAAGTCAACTCACAGATCACTTCAGCAAACAGGTCAGAAAATGAAGGGCATCACACCAAGTCGTGCCTCCTACTCCTTCTCTGGGAGAGGCCCGACTGCATTCCTAGAGTAGAGGAAGGGGCCTTTAGTACAGCCCAGCCCAGCCCAGCCCAGCCTGTCCACTGCGGACATGGGCCAAATCCTCAATAGCCAGGGATACAGATTGCTTTCCCACCAGTACTAGGCAGGGACAGCCCTGTCCTACCTTTTCCCCTAAAGTAGGAAAGCTCCACACTTCTCCACTCTTCATAATTACCATCCTTGAGGACAGGTCAAGTCCAGTAAGGCGTAGGGTGAAGCAGTTGCTGGGGGGCTGTGTGTGAGGGTCAGGGGAGGGGAGTCCAGATCCCCAGAACAAAAGCCACAGCTGGGAAGAGGGAGAGGAAGCCTCCATGTCTGTGCTGGGTTTCTGGGGTCCAGGGACCTCAGGGTGAAGCCCCTCCTCCTCCTGCGCCATCCCCCTGGTGACAGAGCTCAGCTGGGCAACTGTCTACCACTAACGAATCCCAGTCACTGGCATGTGCTGCTGCTTGCAGATCATATTGAAGAGTCCCATGTGCTGGACCATGATATCTGATGGCATTGCTTGTTCCCAGACACTATTCCCTGGTGCATGACTGCCTAGAAAACTCCGTAGGAACTTGAGCAGCAAGATCCACCTGCTGCTAGCTACCACACAGGGGCTGTACTCCACCGCTACGGAGATGCCCTGGGCACTGGGCCCCATGGTGACTGTCTCCATCTTCACTAGGAAGTCGCAGGATTGGTAACAGGTACTCTGGGTCTCAATCTTGATGGCCTTGGCAGTCTGGAAAAAGCCCTTGAGCTTCACCATGAGCACATCAAAGTTGGTGTTGGCAATAGGCAAGGGCCATTCTCAAAGGGTACTCTGAGTTGTGCAACACGTACATCAGCTTCCCAGCCTGACCTTGGCTGCCAAGAATAGAGGCAGCTGTGTGGTAGGGCTCACAATCCACACAAAGCTTTCCTTGCTTCCCTGCCTCAAGCATCTCCCAATTTCTGGTGAGGAGCTCCACGGTCTGCTGGACACCTTGCCCTCAGCCACAGGCATCTGGGACACACAGGTCATGCCCACCGTATTGAGCCAGAAGGGTGGGAGGTACAGACAGGTGAATCACAGTATTCTCTGGCTGCCCACACTAAGTGAAGCCCCCGAATGCAAGGTTCTGTCGAGAAGGTTTGTTGTGAAACATTTTAGTTTCACCAAGATGTATCTCTGTATAGATTTCTCTATATTTTTCCTACTTGCAATTTGTTGGTATATTGAATCTGTAGATTGCATTTTGTCACTTCTGGAAAAAATTCAGCCATTTTTTCTTCATATATTGCCTCATTCTGTCTCTTACTTTCTGGGGGGATGCCCTCCACCCCACAGGAAGGGCCTAAGGCTTCTCTGCCACCCCTCCCCCGTGTGCCATGCTCACCTTCTCAGTGGGCTGCTGTGGGAGCCTCTGTCTCTTCTTCTAGAACTCCAATTAAATGTTATTCCCACTTACTATAACCTTTATGTCACTGGTTCTCCATAAAAATTCTCATGTTTTTATGTTTTGTCTTTCCATGCCACATTTTGGATCGTTTCTTCTTCTTTTTTTTTTTTTTTAAAGATTTAATTTATTTATTTATTTGACAGAGAGAGAGAGAGATCACAGGTAGGCAGAGAGGCAGGCAGAGAGAGAGGAGGAAGCAGGCTCTCCGCTGAGCAGAGAGCCCGACATGGGCCTCGATCCCAGGACCCTGAGATCATGACCTGAGCCGAAGGCAGAGGCTTTAACCCACTGAGCCACCCAGGCGCCCTGGATTGCTTCTTCTTATCTGTCCTTCAGTTTACTAATTCTTTTTTTTTTAAAGATTTTATTTATTTATTTGAGATTTTATTTATTTATTTGTCAGAGAGAGAGATTACAAGCAGGCAGAGAGGCAGGCAGAAAGAGAGGGAGAAGCAGGCTCCCTGCCGAGCAGAGAGCCGGACGCGGGCGTCGGTCCCAGGACCCTGAGACCATGACCTGAGCCGAAGGCAGAGGCATAAACCCACTGAGCCACCCAGGCGCCCAGTTTACTAATTCTTAACTTGCATCTACTCTGTTTTTAGACCCATCCATCTTTAGTTTTTAATTTCATTTATTGTTTTATTTGTATAAGTTCTGTTTGATTCTTTATCAGATCTGCTGTGTTGCTTTAATAGTTTCCTCTCCCCTGAGATATTTTCAAGCTTGTATTTTATTTCAATGTAGTAAGCAAGGAGACCTGGTATCTTCTGGATTTGTTCATTGTGTTGATTCTCACTCGTGGTGGATTTTAATTTATTATGTATCGGTCATTATGTTTGAAAAAACATTTCTGGAAATCATCAGAAATCTAGGATGAAGAAATGACTTTCATTTTCTTTATCCAGGCACTTGCGTCCCCTTACTTTACTTAATAGAACCATCTTAATCCAAATTCTGAGATTAAGGTTCCATTAACTACCCAGGTAAGGAAACCAGGTTCTCAGGTCTTTCGGAAGCCCTTAGTTTAATGGAGTAATTGGGGTATCAGAGTCTTCCCTTGGGGGTGGCCTAGGCTTTTGACTTCTGTGTCCTTTGTCTGGTAAGGCCATCAGAACCAACTTTGAATGCCAGGCCTACTTCTCTAGGTTTTGACCTTCTCTCGATTTCAGTCAGGTGAATTTTTCATTATATTTTTGACTCTTTTAGTTCTTTTAAGAAGACTTAAAAATGTATTTCATCCTGCTTGTGTTCAGAAGCATTAATTTGAATTACTTAGGCCATAGTCGCTGAAAATAGAAGTATTAAATACTTTTGAACAAATGTCTAATGAAAATTTTATCTAATATAGATGTATACCTGAGTACATATTCTTTTTTTTTTTTTTTTTTTTTTTTTTAAGATTTTTTTTTTTTTTTTTA
>LNAC01000155.1:1232889-1305671 GCA_002007465.1 Ailurus styani | reverse complement strand
GAGGGAGGGAGGGAAGGAGAGAGGGAAGGAGGAAGGACGGAATGGATGGATGAATGGATCCCACTGTCAGCAGAGACCTGGAAGTGAGATGATGTCCCCAAATGTCACTGTGCTAAATGGGGAATAGAAGAAAAATAAAAATCCTTTAGTGCTCCAAAACATCATGGTAAAAGCAATTAAAATAACTTTAATTAAAGACTAAGGGAAGACTTAGGCCAGAGTGAAGTTTTTTAGTTTTGACAGGCTCTAAGTCCTAGCTTACATGGAATGTAACTAAAGAATAAGTATATGAAAAACACGTAAGTATATATTTCAAATGAGACCAAAGGTAGAATTTGGAGGCCTTTCCATTCTGATGAAGTCATTCAAAGCACGATTTTAAAAACTTTGAATTGGGGTGCCTGGAAGCTCAGTCGATCAAGTGTCTGTCTGCCTTCGGCTCAGGGGCCTGGGATTGAGCCCCACATTGAACGGCATCAGGCTCCCTGCTCATCGGGGGAGGCTGCTTCTCCCTCTTCCTCTGCCACTCTCTCTGCTTGTTGTGCTCTGTCAAATAAAAAAATAAAATCTTTAAAAAATAAAAAAAATTTTGAATTGTTTCCATACTACAGGTATTTTTAAATCACTTTTCCCCAGAGTATGAAATGCATACTCAAAAATGCATTTTCTTTTTCCTTATTTCCAATGATGTGGTCAGTGTAGTGCTCAAGTCCTAGAAAGCAGTATTGAAAATTCTTAAGACTTATTTTCAATATTTTAAAAGTCTGATAGAAATCACATATTTTAAAAAATCTGGACAAGCTAATGAAGATACTGTTTCTTTGCTTTTAGCTGGGATTGTAGTTGGTGGTACGATGCCAATTATCATACTGTGGAAAATTCTGATTGACAGCTATATGCTTTTTTTTTTTAAGATTTTAAGTAATCTCTACATAGACCCAACGTGGTGCTTGAATTTAGAATCCCGAAATCAAGAGTTGCATGTTCTACTGACTGAGCCAGCCAGATGCCCTATGAGACTTTTTAATAGAAACGTCATCACATAATGAGCAATATATTTGGTAAGTATACAGCCATTCAAAACATACAGTCCAGGGGCTCCTGGGTGGCTCAGTTAGGCATATGACTCTTAATTTTGTCTCAGGTCATCATCTCAGGGCTGGGAGATAAGAGTCCCACATTGGGCTCTGGGCTGGGCGTGGAGCCTGCTCGAGATTCTATATCCCTGACCTTAACTTGTGGTCTCTCAAAAAAAAAAAAAAAATCAATCATAATAAACAAAAGGAAAACAATCACCACCACCCAACACCACCCCCGCCAAGTCTGTGAAAGAATATATTTAAAGGGTGTCCTGGTAATAAAAAATGTTGGAACTACCCTAAAATACCATTTAGCCCCTACTTATCACTGGTCTTTCATCCCTCTGCTTACAACATCTATGGGAAACTTACGTCCCCTCCCAACTGCCTCATGGTTCAAGACAATTTAAATAATCCCATAGGACAGATCTCTCACGAGAATGAATAGTTTGTTGCAGATTATCAAGACTGCAGTTTCATCAGAGGGAAAATAATCAATTGTAACAAAAACCTTTCTTTCCAACAAAGACCTCAGAACTTACAAATTAATTGTATTAAAGACTACTGATTACAGGTCATTCCTGGAGGTGACAAAAGCTTCTATTCAAAATCTCAGGCTGAGAGACGCTTAAGGTACTAGAAACTGAAGATTCCAAAATGTACTGAGTTGGTTATTTCCAAATAGTCAATTTCTCCAATCTGAAAAACTAAGGGATGTCTACAGCCATACCATCCTGAACACGCCTGATCTTGTCTGAAAAACCCGGGGATTAATCAAAATTTTGCCCCTAGGGCCTTTTGTGGGATTGGTCACTCCTGCCTTTTAAAACCACCACTCTCTACGAGTGTTGACCAGCCCACACACAAAGACCCAAATTGAGAACATCTGAAGAAACCCCTTTGTGCAACCTCATCAAGGATAGCAAATTCAGTAAATTTTAGTCCATTACGATGAAAGCCAACATCATCAAGAGCCTTTTAAACTAGATGGCTTTCAAAGATATTTCTCTGAAACTACACTTAAAATATTTATGTATAGACATGCATCTTTTGGGGGGTCAGAATTCATTTTTGGTTAGATTCTGAAGATAGGACCACTAGAGTAGCATAAAGAAACTTGTCTTCGGAGAGTGTTTCTCACGTATTTCTCATTTGTGTAAGCCTATGATAAACCCAAACCTTAAAACATTGTTATTTGAAATTTCTACATTTTAAATAACAGAGTATACTGAATATCCTTTTTCAAACTACAACTCAGTCCCAATACCCTCTGAGATGGATACACCTCCCCCAAAATGGGGGTACATCTTTATTTTTTTTAAGATCTTATTTATTTGATGGAGAGAGAGAGATCACAAGTAGGCAGAAAGGCAGGCAGAGAGAGGAAAAAGCAGGCTCCCCGCTGAGCAGGGAGGCTGCAGGCCTCAATCCCAGGATCCTGAGATCATAACCTGAGCCGAAGGCAGAGNGCCCGCCGGGGGGGGGGGGGGGGGGGTCCATCTTTTAAAAGATTTTTCAAAAGTAATCTCTATACCCAACATGGGGCACAAACTTAAAACACCAAGATCAAGACACATGCTCCACTAAGCCAACCATGTGTCCAAGGAGGGGTAAACCTCTTAAAGGAGTACTCAAAAAATAAAAACAGAGTAAGCTGCCACTTAAACATAAATGAAGTTTTCATAATGTACATTACGCTGTAGTCCCAGGAAAGCACTATGCTCTACTCTAGTTTATAAAAACCAGTGGTTGAGAAATCAAAGGTGAATTTTTATTCGCCATTCAACCAAAATTCTTTGAAATTCCACATCCAATTAAACTATTTCAAAACAAAAATACAAAACCCCAACTAACCCTAAAACCCATATTTTTATGACAATATTTTTGAATAACTTCATAGAAAAGGTAACAAAAAAATTGCAGTACACCTGCAGTGTCCTTGAACCACTTTTAATCAGTGAAACTTAGCATCCTGTGGTTGACATCCTACCAAAAAACTTGGTAAAGGGTAGTGAGGAAATTTTCAGATATTAAAAATTAAGTATTAAAATTTACAATTAGCAAGAATCCAGTCCCTGTCACCATTTTGAAAAATGCATCAGGGAATGGAATAAAAACTCTGCTTATCCATGCTAGTATCCCAACAGACATCTTAACATTCTTAATCTTATAAACATAACTATGAAACTACAGAATATTAGTGAACTTAATAGTTTCTATTAGGATGAGTAACACCACACAGAATTCGGTCAAAACCATTCAGGAAGCACATTTAACAAGATATACAGGCTAGTTGTGTGTCTTAAGGACCTCAGAATTTCCACCCTCATGCCTTCAACTGTCAGAATTACTTAGTTCTAAATACTTCAGGATAACACCTCGGTAACTATCGTTCATCCAAATGAAGTCCTACGGTTTAGCCTTGCTACATTTAAAATTTAGATCAGTTGGCATTCATAGAGCCTAAAATCTGAATTTTAGAATCCAAAGCCCCTTGGGGGGGGTAAAGAAAACCCAAATGCATTTTTACTTTTTCTTTGTAAATCTCCATCATCTCTAGATGTAGTGTACTTCTTCAAAGTCATATATATCAAGACTTGATTGAAAAGTTTGGATTTTGTTTAAAAAGCCTTTATTCATTTTTGATCAGGGAAAGGACAATCTCAATGTCAACTTCTCACCTAATCATAAATTTGAACTTAACAGGATTCACTGCCCTAAAGACACTGCACCTACAGACTTTGACAACATAACTTAAAATGAAAATCTCCCTTGTTCCCTAAGGTTCCATGTTGATAAAATAAACAGTCCCTTGCAATAACCAACATTGGTACTTGGCCTAGGTTTAAGGTCAAATAGCAAAACAGGAGCAAAAGGAGGCCAAGTGCATTTTAACTTGATAGCCAGCAAGTACAAACATCATTGAACAAGGAAAAGTTGCAGGCACCAAATGAAACAAAAGGCAGGTTCATCAGCATAAAAAATTTACATTTGGTTGAAAGTGAGGTCAATTACTACGCATGTGAACATGTATGCCAATCCTAGAGGCTAATGTGGAACCACAGAAAACAGGACTTAAAAACCTTAAATCCAACTACACTGAATGTAAAATTCAAAACTCGGGTTTACCCAGGAAATTCTCCCAAATCTGGGGCTAAAACTGCTTTTTGATGCACCAGGAAGATGTTTTAATGACTCAGTCACTTGGACTTGCATTGACATACATAAAATTTAAAGAATACTTTTCCCTACCACTCCTTCCTATGTCCGAATCTGGGTATGCTTAACTACTCAGGCTCATGCACTAATGCATTAAAAATGATGAAATCTACTACCATGACTTTTTCTAAAAACTCACACCACGGGTAACAGTTAACACCCAATATAGCTTCCTAAAAATGCCCCAATAAAACATTTTGTTCAGTTTGGTGCTTGCTATGACAATACCAACAGAATACAACTAATTTCCTCAGCTACTACTTCAAATACCTCAATCTAACTTTTACTCAAATTTTAACCACCTCATACCTATCTGCCAAAATGCTTGTCAAAATTTGTTTTTCATACTCTTAAACTGTTAGCTCCTAAACAGTTTAACCGGGCCCTTTCCCTGGGTATATCTGGACATTTTAATCAAGAAAACAAAGTCACGGTATTATGATTAGCCAAAGCTCTTTCTAGCAGACCACTGATTCTGATTTAGCATTCTAATGGCTTCCCAGAGACAAGAACAAAGCACAGTCTTTCCTATTCACGAAAGGAGCTACCAACATGCTTTGTGCCAAAAGGTACACTTTACCAAGACATAGTCCAGAAGATTCACGGTCTGCTAGAAAACTTCCACTAATGACAACCCTATGACAAGGTCTCCAGATATATAGAGAACATCAAAGATGTGGTAGAAACTTCATTTAGCAGGGAAATGAAGCCTTAGAGGATCTACCTAACAAAAATGGGGAACAGGGAACACTGTAGCTGGCTATTCATAAAGGACCACAGTTTCTCCCTATGGACCAATACTCCCTACAAAATAAACTGTGCCTTAATTATTGCTTATTTTAAATTACACTTTTACAGAGCTATTTAGTACCTGACGCAGAAAAACAATCACATAAGGAAGCATTTATTTGAGGTTTAACATGAAATCATACAAATAAAATTTGTATAAACACAAATCCACATCGAGTCATTACACAGATAGCAAAAGACAAAGTAAAAACAAAGAAAACTAATTGGCGGCTATATACAGTTGGACACAGTTGTGTCTTGTACACTAGAAAGTCTTTTACAAAATAATCATCTTAGATCAACAGAAGACCAATCTTCAATGTCGTCCTGCAAGATGGGTTAACTTTAGCAATCTCCTCCTAAAAACAAAAACAAAATAGCAATTAGATTTGTGCAACTCTGAAAGCTTTCAAAGGTCCACTTTCATGAATTGTTTTAAGTCCTCAATTTATTCTTTTCTTCAATAATTAAAGATCACATGCATATTCAATGGCAAAATGTAATTTGGGTCATTAATAAACTCACCCTGGAGTTCCCAAATGGTAGTAAATGTATTAAGGAATTGGGGAATGCAATCTTCCCATATTCACAGGTTGAACTGTGCTAGATTAAGGTCTACTAGAAGTATCTCTAGTAAGCCAAAAAACGGTCATACAAAAGTGAATTTCTAATAGGCTTATTATAGTTTAAGAAAACAAATTGCTGTGTGCATATGATCTTTAATTTATATCCCAGATTTTAAAGTTCTTGTTTTGGTTTGTAGATTTCACTATTAGCTATAAAAAGAAAAAGCAAGCATTAAATCTTAAAGAATGAACACTTAAAATGAGGCTCCACAATTGAAATACAACACTAAACAGAAGACCAAAATGATTAAGCTGTAAAAAGGCATTTATGTACTTTAACTCCTGTAAAAAACCATTTAAGTTAAGTTTAGACACTTAATCTTCAAAAAGATTAAAAAAGAAGCCAAAGTCTGAAGTTTTCCACTTTAATCTTTACGCTGGTACATGAAGTTGGAAGAGACCATACCACAGGACAGCGTTTTCTGGTGTATGCCTTGCGCTCTGCCCGCAACGTGCGACCCCCAGAGATAGACGTGGTCAGGGTGACACACGGCCTGCAATGAAGTTCCCGCTGGCGGGTACAAACAAGGTATAATGTCAGAGTTAGAAGACAACATTCTTGTTTTCCTTAAGTTGTACCCATTTCAGTACTTTACCTGTTAATAGTTCTAAAAAAGTTTAATTATTCCTCTAGACCACCTGGTACACAAAAGCAAACAGAAAAACTCTTAAGTTTTTCTGTAATACTAAAGAAAGTGAGATAAGACTTTAAAGTTAAAGATCTATAGACACTTTAGGCAAAAGAGGCTTATAAAGCAATTAAAAAGTTAACAATTCAGTAAAAACAGACTACATAATATTTTGTTTTTACTTATTTTTCATTTGTCTATTGATCTTTAAATTAAATTAGACATTTCCACTGGTTTCTTGTACTCTTACACACACCTGTTTTCTCCAACGTCCTCCTTTAGTATGGCTGGTAATTGTTTTGGTGATTGCCACCCCCTCGAGACGCCTTGCCGTAAGTGCTCTGTTGGCCTATTTTGAAAACACACAAAAAATTTTATTAAAAGTTTTCTATGAAATCATTATAAATACTTTAAGAAACTATTAAACATGTACAACTCTGCATGCCAAATGTTAAAATAGTAGGTATCTTAAATAACCATTATAAACCAGTCATATACCACATATTCTAAAACATTTCTAACAACCAAAGTTTTACATCAGTATCATCACCCGATGACTACGAAATGCCTAAAAACTTAACTCCAAGCACTTTAAGAATGGAAAACCCACACACAATTTCAGAATGGGACTGTACTTTAACATGGAATTTTAATACCATTGGTTTATGAAATTAAGTTAAATATTCTTACCACTGTAGTCTGCATATCCCTGTCCATATCCATAGTTCCCATAGTTATACCCAGTATAATCATAGCCGCCATAGCCACTATAGTTTTGATCACCACCATAGGCACTATTGTAATTTCCATATCCTTGATCATAATAGTTATTAAATCCTTGGTTCCAGTTTTGGCCCTGACCTGAAACAATGCACAATGATTGTTAGATAAGAACTTCTGACCCCCAATCCTAACACAAAATGTTGTTTTCCTATCCCTCACTCTGAAAATCTTAAACAGGTGGAATGGACATCTATATAGTTAACTACCTAAGAAAATTTTTATTCCAGTTGCCATAGAAGGGGGCAGAAAGTCCAATTGTGCCAATTATCAAACTTCCTAAATTTAATGGAAAAATCACAACAAAGGTGAAGACGGTAGGCTGTTTAGTTTTAAACAAGGACTCCTGCCCCCAAAACCCAGCACGCCATGGTGTTATCTTACCTACATTAAATTGGTATTATTTTCCCATTAGAAAAGACACTGTCAGAGTCGCCATTCTTTGAAGAGGTGAAACCAGTAAACTAAGTAACAAAACCTACCCACTAACTCAAGCATTTTTTATGTTGAAAATCTGCTTTATTTTTTTATGGGATTATTCCTATTGAGCAGTTTACAGCTTAAACCATGGAGTCATTTTCAAAGATCAAGTTCCAAAAAATTAAGGCTCACCTCGCCCACGACCCCTAGTACCACCTCGTCCACCAGCTGCAGCACCTCTTCCTCCTTTTTGTTGTTGCTGTTGCTGCCTATATACCTCTTTGGGTTGTGCAACTTTGATTTCACACTATAAACACATTAAAAAAAAACTTTTTTACTGTAATGCCAAGCCTTTTTATTCTTCTCAAAACAAATTAACAATCTCACTAAATGAAACAAAAAACACCTTCAAAATTTTCATTTAATAGAAGCAAAATGGTTTTACCTTCCCAGAACCAATTTGATGATATCTGCTTTCTAACAACTTCTTTACTGGCTCTTCGTCTGTGTATGTGATAAAACAAAATCCTCTTCTTTCATTTGTTTTTGTATCCATGGGAAGTTCAATATTTTCAATCTGAAACGAAGAAGTACACTCAAGATCATCCACCAATGATAAAAGCTACCAGAAGGTATCACAATGCCAAAGGTACTTAAGCTTAACATGCTGTATGTTACTCTAGTAACATTACTTCTGTATAGAAACTCGTATTTTACTATCAACATCGCACCACAAACATTCATCTGTGAAGCATTTAGAGGAAAGCAAAACTTCATTTAATTATCATTTTGTACCCAACATACGCCACTGGTTGTTAAGTCCAAACACTGACCACCCCAAAGCACCTGTGTTTTGGCCAAAATAAATTAAGATGTTGGTTTCCCTCATAGCACAGAAAAAACAGCAATTAAGGTACAGTGACTAGAAGGGACCTGAGCAGTTAATTGAACCTCTTTCTCCCCTGACAAATCAATTTGTTCTGTAAAAAGCTGGGAATTAACATTACAATAAACACACCAAGTATGAAATACATATACACATAATCATAGAGCGCACCTCTCCAAAGGCTCCAAAGTATTCTTTAATTTGTTCTTCAGAAGTATCTGGGCTCAGTCCACCCACAAAAACCTTTTTGGGCGGTTCTTTCCCTTTTAAAGCTTTGGCCCTTTTGGGGTCTATCAATTTGCCATCCAGTTTGTGTTCTTTCAGTTCCAAAACCTAGAAGACAAATATATTTAATCTAACAATATACAACCAAACCCCCAATTTGCAAAAAGCACACAGAAGCAGCACCACGCAAAGTACCTGCTCCTACCTTATCAACACTAGCAGCATCTTTGAAAAGCACAAATCCAAATCCTCTTGATCTTCCAGTCACTGGATCTGTTTTAATTGTACAGTCTACAACTTCCCCAAATCGAGACAAATATTCAGTCAGATCTTTCTTGCTCGTATCCCAGCTCAAGCCTCCAATAAACATTTTACTAGAAATAAAGTTGTTTTTTAAAAAAAAAGATTAGCAGCACCTCAAGTATTGCTTCAGTTCTGGAATTACGTTTAAGTACGAAATAAGCAGGGGGACCTTTAACCGTATACGCAAGTAATTCAATTCGTGTCTACAGATCACACATAAACAAAGACCGTAATACCCCCCAAATTCCACCAAGGTCACTTATTCGAAACAGTGGACAGCTTGCTCACCATACTGTATAATACGAAATTTAAACGACGCCAACAAATTATGTCCTACGCTGCTTTAGTTTTAAAAATCCAACTTCTAACCTGATCCCTCACAACTTTGGTCCATCCCCTTCCACAGCTGTCAAGGCAACGTTCCACCTGAAGAACTCATAACGCGTTGTGGGGATGCGGGTAGCAGTCACGCACTGACTCCCAAACTAAGAATTCCCTCAACTCTCCCCAGGAAAACCGTGCGGGGGCCCGAACACAGACACAATGAAAAGGCGGCGGCAGCTGCAGCGTGTGGCGCAGGGAGGCCAGCCCCTCCCCCTCGGGCCCCACGCGGCGCCTGCGCACTCGGGACACAGACGCCGCCGCCCTCCTCCTCCAACTCCTCCGCCCTTCCCCCACCTTCCGCGGGCCTCTCGAGTCACCCACTCCGTCTCCTACTTTCCTCTTCCCTTCAAGCTAGTGGGGCCCAGCGGGCACGCGGGGAATCGACTCGGGGCAAGAACCGGGGCAGCGCGCGGCTCTCGAGAGATGAAGGGCGCGTGCGGCGCACTGGGGGAGGGGGGAAGAGAGAAACGTGTAGTACCCGTCATCCTGCTGATTCTTGCTCGCGTTGATCTTGGATCCCTCTGCGAATTCCTCTATGTTGCTGTACTCGTTCATGTCCTCCATGGTGGCGGAGTTGTCGGCCGGGGGGTGCTGGCGCGCGGTCCGGGTCGCGGCAGCAGCGGCGGCGGAGCGTTGTATGGAGCTGGATTTAAAATGGCGGCGGAAGAGATCCGGGCGCCGCCTGCGCCCTCCCTTTATAGCCGCCCCGCCCGCCAATCGGGAGGGCTGCTGGTTGGTGACGTGGCGCTGGGCCCGGCGCGCCCCCTGTCGGGCGGAGCTGGAAGCGAGCGAAGGGAGGAGCGGGGCGAGCTGCCGCGGCGCCCGCGGCCGCCAATGGGAAAGGCTGCGGGAGGCTAAAGTAGCGGGAGCGGAGGGGAACAATGGCGGCGGCACATGGGAAAGCCGGGGCGGGACCTCCATCGCGGCCCTCCCGGTGAGGAGCGAGGTCGTGGGTGAGGGGACGCGGGCTTAAGATGAGAGAAGCGTCAGAAGAGAAAAAACGAAGGGGCGAAAAGTCCTGGGGTCAAAAATCCCGAGCAGCGCCGTCGCAGGGCCACAGTCCCTCTTGTCTGGAGAGCCTTTGTCTCTGGCGTCCGGTCCAGCCCACTCCCAGCAAAGAGCCGTCAAACCCCGCCTTTTTCCAAAGCCCTCGCTCCCCCAGTGCGGACTGCTGCGGTGGCGGCTTCCGCTATCGATTAGCACCGTGGCCGGGATGCTCCAGAGAAAAGGCGGACTGCGCCCGGCGCCGGCGGCTGAAACAGCGAGCGCGCCCGCCCGCCCGTCTGCCGCGCGCACGCGTGTTTTGTCCTCGAGCTGGCTGGAACCAGCCGAACAGGAAGCGGGCGCGCGGCGGCCCCTCCGGACAGCGGCGCGGCGCGGGCGCCTCTTCCGCTACCGCCACAGGCGCGCGGGCCGGGGAGGCGCGGCGGGCCTCCCTAACCGATCGGCCGGAGCCCGGGCCCACGCAATCAGCCAAACCAATCCCGGCACGGCCTCTTTTGCAGGCTGAGGACGGGAGGAGGGGCGCGAGCCCGCTCAGGTTACTGTAAATATGCAAAAGCGGAGGCAGTGGGCGGGGAGGGGGCTAGGTGCCGTAGAGGGCAAGGGGCACTCACATCCCCGGCGCGCCACTCGCGGGGCTCCCGTCTGCACGTGCCCCGGGCCTCTCCCGCTCGCTCAACCAGTCTGCGGAGAGCGCGCGCGCACCCGCGCACCCGGCTCCCGCGTTCGCTTCTTTGTTCCCGCCCACGCGAGGCCCATTTTGACGGATCGGGTTCGAGGCTCTCTGGCGGCCAATCCGCGTCGACGCCTTTACCTCCCCCCACCCTCTCGGAACTCCGCGAGGGCCGCCCCCTTTCCCTGCCCACGTGGTCTCGGCCGCAGGCCCCAAGCAGCTCGGTAGTTCAGGGAGCCCGTGCGGCCGTCTCGTCCACCTTGAGGGGCGCGGAGGGGGCCCTGCTCCTCGGGCTTCGAGCCGCACGCGGCTGCCGGCTGGGAGGTTCTTGCGGGGCTGTCGGAAGCCCGGGACGGTGCTGGGGGCGCAGTCGGCGCCGCCCTCCGCCCTTCCTACCAGTAGGCCGATTCCGGTAGTTGCATCCGGTAGGGAAATGGTCGTGCTTTCCGTGCCCGCCGAAGTCACTGTGATCCTGTTAGATATCGAAGGTACCACAACCCCGATTGCTTTCGTGAAGGTGAGGGGCGGAAGGGAGCGGGGAAGTGACTTGTGCTTAAAAGCAATTAAAAACATTTTTTTAAAAGTATTGCATACCTTGTACCAGAGACAGGAGGCGTAGGAGAGGCGGCGTGGCTTTGCACCCGCTGTGGGGTGGGAGTAGAAAGGCGGCGGCGGCGGCGGGTTGCGGGGATACTTTCCGTCACCGCACCCTGTTCGTCCTCCCGAGTCCCTGCCCTTGGTTCAGTGCGGATGGGTGGGAAAGGGGTGGAGATGGTGGCGAAAAAGGGCGGAGGGCAGATCCGCCCGGGTGGGGAGAGGGGACGTGGGTGCCCCCTGCCTGCCAGGTGTGCGCCCCGTTGCCCCGCAGGTGAGCGCTTGCTTGGCTCTGGGCTGGGGCTGGCTAGGTAGGCGGCCGCCGCGATGGAGTGGTTCCGGAGGCTCCCAGCCCCGCAAAACGTAGACTCAAGTGTCAAGATGACTTTTCAGGTAGCTCTGGTATCTTGGGCCCTGGTGGTTACTCTTCTCCCCTTCCCCCTCCTGCTGTTAGTGGCCGAACTGCACTTTTTATGTTACTGGACTAGGCACTGCGTTGATTTATTAAGCTATAGAACAAACATGTCTAGATTCCGTTCCTTTTTCTCTGAAAACCATGGAAGCTTGAACCTTTTACCCAAAGCCTCTATCCTAGGATGTCACTATTAACCAAACAATTGTCTACACCTAATTCGTGAGCTTATAGTTCTGCATTATAGCAGGGCTTTAAAAGAATACCTATATTCTATTTGTCAATAAATATTAAATATTAATTTTAAAAAGAATTCCTTGGGCCTAGTCTACGCTTTATTTGACTTCTAGAGGTTTAAGATGAAAGCATTAACTAGAAGGGTTTGCGTACGATAATAGAGATATTGTTTACAATGTAGGAAAGACCCATCTTCCAAAAAATGGAGCAGTCTGAGTTTTAAATTTTTTAAAGCTTTATTTTTAAAATTAACTGTGAAGAATGATTTTCTTGATGCAGAATATAATGTAAAGTCAGTGAACACTTAGGACTCCAGTATAACAACCACTTACAAATTTTTTAGAAGAACCACAATACCATCTTAGCCCAAGTTCTTAAAAAATCTACTTTGGCATTTTCTTTTTGCAGTTTTTAATTACACCAGAGACCTCTGCAGAAATATTCAGGATTGACCAAATGCTGGTAATGGAGTTGACTTCTTTTTCTTAATGACTGACAGAATAACCGCTTTCTCGGGGTTTTCAGAGAAAAAAGGATTGCTCATCTTTGTGGGTCATAGTTCACAGTTTTGTTTTTGTTTTTTTTTTAAAGATTTTATTTATTTATTTCACAGAGGGAGAGAGATCACAAGGAGGCAGAGAGAGCAAGCAGAGAGAGGGGGAAGCAGGCTCCCTGCCGAGCAGGGAGCCGGATGTGGGCCTCGATCCCAGGACTCTGAGATCATGACCTGAGCCGAAAGCTGAGGCTTTAACCCACTGAGCCACCCAGCCGCCCAAGGAGCTAAGATTCTTAAAAATTGAATGATACACTTGGAATTTGAACCCAAATTGTCTGACTCCAAAACTCTTACTCTTTACATTATTGCATTTGACCTCTAAAGTGGAAACCATAGCGCTCCTTCCGTGTCTTTGCTTGGCTTCTGTATATGTTAAGTGACACAGTTGGTAAGAGAGCACTTTAATCAACACAAAGTACCTTAAAAGTATGTGGTAACAAATTTCAGTTTATACCACCTCTTGGTGATAGGTATAGGAGTGAACCCTTGAACCACAATAACTATAGTTGAGTCTTTATTTGGAGATTTCGTTCTATAGTCAGCATATACTGTAAAAATTGAGTATTGTCAAAAATTGCCCTTGAAAGACACTTAGGAAGTCATTCCTCTTTGGAGACTGATTTCCATTTTTCAGTAAGTCATGCATTCATTTTTCCTTTAGGGTCAAAACATATCCCCGCTTCTTCCCTGGAGCATCAGAGGAAGTAGTTGGTTTGGGATTTGGTGATATATATGAAAAATATCCCATGTCAAACATTAGCCTCATACTGAGCCACACACACTGTAAGAGGCACTGGGGAACTGAGACAATTCTCAGGGGAAGAGAACTGGGGAAGAGAACACCCCATTTAGTGGAGTAACACACAGATTGCCAACATTAACTATGGTTATTTTTTTCCTTTCCTCCTTTTTTTTTGGTCTGAGCATTTACAGTTAAATGTGTATATTATGCACCTGAACTATATAACATGAACAGTCTGGGATGTCTCATGGGATTCCCTAGAATCATCTCAGTCTGGGAAGTGGTGTTCTCTGGACAGTCTGCTGCTCTGTCACGGCATGCCTCAGCTCTTCCATGTCAGACAACAAAAAAATGGTTTTATTTACCAGCTGTTATATCTTACTTTCTTTGAGTCACAGAATTGTCAAATTTCTAGAACAGGAGGGCCTCCTAGTTAAGATCATGCAGTGAATGTTGCAACCAGCTAATTAATTTCTCATGAATTGATGCCTGGGGAGAGGTCCCGTATGAGGTCATCACAACTTGTTGGGAGCAGAGCAGCACTAGAGTCCATCTTTCCTTAGATGTTCCCTGTGCATCTGAATCCTCAGCCTCCAGCCCTGCCCTTCACTGCAGGACACATGCCTCTGGTGTTGATTTTCTTTTCAGGTCCTGATTCTGATCCTTTATGGTGCTGATCTCCCAACATTTTTTGGTCATGTACACCATTAGCAGAATTGGGACAGGCACTGCCAATAGAATTTATAAATTGTGGGGCCCCCTGGGTGGTTCAGTCAGTTGGGGGTGACTCTTGATTTTGACTCAGGTCTGATCTCAGGGTCGTGGGATCAAACTCCGCATAAGGCTCTGAGCTCAGGAGAGAACTGGCTTGGGATTCTCTTCCCTCTCTCTCTCTTTCTCTTGTAAATAAATAAATCTTTAAAAAAAAAAATTATGGGGCACCTGGGTGGCTCAGTCGTTAAGTGTGTACCTTCTGCTCAGGTCATGATCCCAGGGTCCTGGCATCAAGCCCCTCATCCAGCTCTCTGCTCAGCGGGAAGTCTTCTCCTTCTCCTTCTTCCTCTCCCTCTCCCCCTCCCCCTGCTTGTATTCCCTCTCTCACTGTCTGTCTCTCTGTCAAATAAAGTCTTTAAAAAATAAAAAAAAATTATAAATTGTGTATACATACTATTATTATTATGGTGGAATTTGAAGATGAAATTAAAATAATGTGAACAAATGTTGTTATACTCTTTTCCCTTACCCCATTGAATCATCTTGCATGCCCCCATGGGGTCAGCACTTGAATTTTGTCCATGGTGTGGTGATACTCATTTTCTGACTTTGTACATTGTATTATTCTGGTGTTTTTAGTCTGTTAGCTATGTAATAACACCGTCACCGGTGGTCTGTGGTTATCTTGTCAGGAACCTTCAACTATTGTTTCTGGATTTAGAGAAAATTATCCTCTTGCTTCTGAAAATATTATTTAATTTCGTGACTTTCCTGTTGTTACATGTTGACATGTACGTGTAACGTACATGCAACAACAGTTGAGGTAGTTCTTTTCCACAGAGTCACTGAGAACCCTGTATTAGCAAGTAATGTCTCATTGCCCCTAAAGAAAATAACAGGGCTAAATTCCTGTGAGCTTCTGGTCACAACACTTCTGTGAACTGATCAGTATTTAACCTTGTCTTATGTGTGTTTCTGTTTCCCTTATTTAATGCATATTGTTGATTGATTAACACTGACCTCTCAGCCAGTGGTATTGGAACTCCTGCTTTAACGAGGCCTATGTAAACATGTAGTCTCTCAGGCCCATCACAGTTTCTTGTGTTCAGGAACACTAGGCAGCGCTTCAGCATTTTGCTTGGGGGCCATTTTGAATTGCAAAATCATCAACAGAAGGCACAAAATGCAAAAAATATGGCACTAAATAGACTCTGAAAAGGATGCTTGTTTAAACCACCAGAGGGGAAATAAGGCAAATTGTCACATTGTGCTGGGAATGTGTACAGTGATGTGTTTACAGATATTTGCCACCGTGCACTTGTCCTTATTTTTGAATGATTAGGAAAGTGCAGCAAGTATTGATTTTGGGGTTACAAATAAATTTTAGTGAGTAGGAAAATTTGCAAGTACGGAATCCTTGAATAATGAGGATTGTTAGTATAGTGTAGTAGTTACCTATATGGGCTTGGACACTGTACAGGTCTGGATTAGCATTCTGGCTCCTCTCTATGTGTTTTATGGCAAATTAGGTAATGTCTCTGAACGTAGGTACATATTTCTCCAGCTGTAGTGTGGGGATATCTACCTCATAAGGCTGCTGTGGACACTTAATGCTTAGCCCTTAAACTTTGTGAAGTGAATGAATATGTTTGCATCAATATTTCATCTACCGTCCCAATAAACCTTGTTAGGGAATAGTGCGCAGGGGACGTGTTTCTCATTTATGCCTTAGGAATACTTTATGCTTGAGAATAAAATCTTGGTCATAATGAAGAAGATCCCATTAACTGAAATATGAATCTGATTGGGATTTTTGCCCCTAAAATATGTTAAGTGGGGCATGTCCCCTAGCCAAAGGCTCTTTATATCTGTGCTTCTCAGAATTGAATGCATATACAGATCACTTAGGGTTCTTGCTAAAATGTAGTTTCTGAGTCAGAAGATCTGGAATGGGACTTGACGTTAAATTTCTCACAGGCGCCTAGGTGATGCTGTGGCCGATCCAGCTCCATATACCACACTTTGAAGTATTTAGTCTGCATACAGATTCGTAAGTTATACCTTTGTGTAGGCCTGTTAGCACTGCTCTTTTCTAATATAGCTCATTTGCTATGATAAAGTAGACCAAGCAGGAGAGTATAGATGAATTAAGGAGGTCTATGAACATTAACAGAACCACAACCTCTCAGGTTAAGTAAATTGGTTATGGATCAGTAAGGCTGTATACAAGAGAACAAGATAATGCAGTAAGCCTGCTAGATAGACAAAGCATTATGCAAGTGGCCACTTCCCAGCTTTAGCAAATCATCTTCCAGAACTGAAGTGTAAAGCAAAAGCACCATTTGTTCCTAAAGGACAAATAGAATTTTAGCAAGGAGTTATGTGTACTTACAGGACCAACTAGATAGTACTCTTAAATGTTTATTTAATTGAATGTGTATGTACAATAGGGACCTGCGTAATAAGCCTTTGGAATAGTATCCTGGCGGATGGGCAGTAAACAGTGCTTTGCTAAACCTGTTGTATTAGTTTCTCATGGTGGTTGTAACAAAATTACCACAAACTTAGTGGTTTAAGACAATACAGATTTATCATGTTATACACTTCTGGAGGGTCAACTCTGAAATGGATCTCACTGAGTTAAAATCAAGGTGTTGACAGGGTTGCAGAAAAATTGCTCTGCCTTTTCCACTTTCTAGAGACTGTCCACGTTTCCTGGTTCTTGGGCCTTTCCTCTGTCTTCAGAGCCAGCAGCATAGCATCTTCAGACCAGTCTTTACTCTCTGATTTTGAGTTTCCTGCTTCCTTTGACTTGTGATTGTATCAGGCCCAACCACATAATCCAAGGATAATCTTCCCATCTTGAACCTTAATTTAATCAGACCTAACAGTACGGTTTGCCATATAAAGTAACATTAACAGGTTTTGGGGTGTAGGATATGGATATCATAGAGTGGGGGGATTTTCCCCTCTACCATATTTGGTGAGCACAAACATTTCCAGTAGATGCCCTTATAGTTTTAGGCTACATAGGAATTTATAATGGCTCCACTTTTGTTTTGAAATTTATCATTAATGGTGTTGGGTGCGATCTATAATATTTTCTTTAAAATGTGACAGATTTCTTTTTTTAAGATTGTGTTGGCGTTTAAGGATTGTGCTGGTATGGAGGTTGGTAAAGGCAGTGTTAGGGGGTGGAGTTTTATCTTAGAGATGAGATATTTGGTAAGGTTTTGAATTAGACTGAGGGGGAGAAAGGATTCTAACTAGACTTTCTATGTTAGAAAACATGGACTAAACAGACAAATTCTTGATCCTGTAAATACTATTTATTTGAAGTAGCAGATACCCATTTAATTGAAAGTCAAAATGATAAAGACTTTACTTCTGTTTATTTTTTAAAGATTTTATTCATTAAAGATTTTATTCATTTATTCATTTTAAAAATTTTTAAGTAGGCTCCATGCTGGGCCTCCAATGCAGGGCTTGATCTCACAACCCATGAGATCATGACCTGAGCCGAAATCAAGAGTCAGATGCTTAACCCACTGAGCCACCTAGGCCCAGGTGCCTGTCTTTAAAGATTTTATTTTTAAGCAATCTCTACACCTAATGTGGGGCTTGAGATCAAGATCCACACACTCCACGGACTGAGCCAGCCAGGTGCCCCTTGATTCCCTTTGAAAACATAATCCTGCTTGTATATTTTTCCTGGTGTTTAATAATTTTTTGAGATATATTTTATGTTAAAACACTTTTAGAAATGGATAATGTATTCTTGATTGTTTAATGAGGGTTGTAATTTCCTCTTTTATGTTTTATAGTTTAGCAATATATTTTAGGGGTAATAGTTAAGAAATGTTAAAGTTGACATTTCTCATGAAAACTGCTATGTTAATTTTATGGTCTTTCTAGGAAGAGAGCTTATGTCGTCTCATAGTATTTCCCAACTTCAGTTAAACATCCATTTGATAAGTATTGCTTCTAATGTTTTCAGCACTGAGAGGTATATGATGCCCATTCTGCCCTCAATAGGGAACTGCTAGAAGACAACTGTCAAAGTACAGCAAACTAGAACCTTCCTTCTACCTGTGCCGTTTATTATTGACACCTGTAACTGCAATCAAGTCGTGTTCCTGGTCTTCATTCACTCTGTGAACTTATTAGACTTCTTTACCTGCAAGGATAAGGTTATAGGATCTGTTGTGCTTATATGGTGGTGATGAAGATTGAATGAAGTGGAATGCAGAAGCCTTTGAAAATTATAAAGCCCTATAGAAACACTGATTATAATGCAAGAAGTACCAGACTAATACAGAAAGTCTTGTGAAGAGTCAATAAGGAAAGGGGGAAACTAACATTTAGTGACACCCACCTGCTCCTCATTTTTCCCCACCACGATTACTTCCACCTCTGCTCCTTATGACCCTCATCAAATATGTGGTAAGAATGAGACCCAGACCATGTCTAATCTCAAAGACTGTGGAAGCTTTGGAATGGCAAGACTGTCTTGATAAGTAGCTGTTCATTAATCAATTCATTGAATAAATTTGGAGTGCTCAGTAAGTTCAGGGAGAAGGTCCATGCTAAAGCTAAGGATTTCAGGATCATCAGCAATAGATGGTATTTAAAATCTTGACATTAGGGGCATCTGGGCGGCTCAGTTGTTAAGCGTCTGCCTTCATTTCGGGTCATGATCCCAGGATCCTGGGATTGAGCCCCACATCGGGCTCCCTGCTCTGCGGGAAGCCTGCTTCTCCCTCTCCCACTCCCCCTGTTTGTGTTCCCTCTCTCGCTGTCTCTCTCTCTCTGTCAAATAAATAAATAAAATCTTTTAAAAAAATAAATAAAATCTTGTGTTTAGATGAAGTCAGTAAAGATCGACTATAGATAGCGAAGTGCCTGGAATAGTAGGAGCTTAGTAAATGTTGGCAGTCAGGCCCACTATTTCTACAACTGCTTGCGTTATTACTACTATTTATTAGAAACATTACAGAACTGCCAGGTGAACCGAAATCTCATTTTTCTTAGTACAAATGTATTTGAGAAACCAAAGCTTTATTAGAAATTTCTGTAGAGAGGGCGCCTGGGTGGCTCAGTGGGTTAAAGCCTCTGCCTTCGGCTCAGGTCATGATCTCAGCGTCATGGGATCGAGGCCCGCATCGGGCTCCCTGCTCAGCGGAGAGCCTGCTTCCTTCTCTCTGCCTGCCTCTCTGCCTACTTGTGATCTGATCTCTCTCTATGTCAAATAAATAAATAAAAAATATTAAAAAAAAAAATTTCTGTAGAGACTATCAGGATCCAGGGAGTTGGTTGATCGCAACGAGAAATGCTCCCCAAAGTCCTCCATCTACAGAGCTGGATAGGCTTAGGCATTGGGATTTGATAGGCCTGGATTTGAGTCCTGCCTCTTTACTTTGTACCAGCAATGAAACCTTTAGAACCTCAACTTCTTTATGTGTTCAGAGGGGTCACCTTGCAGGGATGGCAGGTGTGTTCAAAAAGGTAATTGTCAGGGTGCCTGGGGGTGGCTCAGTTGGTTAAACTTCTGACTCTTGATTGCAGCTCAAGTCATGATCTTAGGTTTATGAGATCAAGCCCTGCATTGGGCTCTGAGCTGGGCAAGGAGCCTGCTTAAGATTATTCCTTTCTGTGCCTCCTTCCCCACTCTCTCTCTCTCTAAAAAAAAATAAAAAAAAAAAGTCAATACCTTCCCTTTCCCTTCCACTGCTAGAGGCTACGACTTCAGGCCAATCAGGCTTCCTTCTCTGAAACTCCAAAGATACTGATATTCTGTCCCTTTGCCTCTTTTTTAAACCGTATCCCAGCTGTTAGCCCTTCATAATGATAACCTTTCTTTGTGTGATATGATTCATTGCAATTAATTAGATTATAGTTTATCTCTTTAGTTTAATCTCCTTAATGGGATTTAGAAGACACTTTTTTTCTTATCTGGCAGTGTATTTATTAATTCATTTTGAATGTAGATGATGAAATCTAATGTTATTCCTATAAAGGCTTCTGCTTTCAAAGGGGAATGGTTATGTTCCTGCTTACCCCATTGAAGATAGGGACACCAAAATGATAATCTCTGAGCCCCTGTGGCCCCATGTAGCAGTGAAAGCACCAAACTTTTGGTAGTTCATAGTATGGTGTTCAGGAAGGATATTTAAGGAGAGTTTTAATCTCAGAGCTGCTGAAATTGTCTAATAGATGGCATGGACCACTCCCATGAAGTAGTAAATTCCCATATTTGGAAGTGTTCAAGCAGGTACAAACTTCCAGTTATGAAAAAGTAAATTCTGGGATGTAATGTACAGCATGGTGACTTTAGTTAATGCTACTGTTAGTAAATATTTGAAAGTTGCTAAGAAAGTATATCTTGAAAGTTCTCATCACAAGAAAAAATTTGTGTGGTGATGGATGTTAAATAGGCTTATTATGGTGATCATTCTGCAGTATTGTATGTATCCAGTCACTAGGTTGTACGCCTGAAACTGATATATGTCAGTTATATCTCAGTTAAAAAAGAGAGTGTACACTGTTACTGCAGAAAATATGTAAGCATAAACAAAACAAAACCAAGAATCTTTATAAATGGCCATGTTCCCCTCGATTTTGTTCTGTGCATTAGATATTCCCCAGAATGGGATTATGCTATATATTTGAAACCTGTTTTATTTCCTTTTTATTTTATTTTTTTATTAATATATAATGTATTATTGCCCCAGGGGTACAGGTCTGTGAGTCATCAGGCTTACACATTTCACAGCACTCACCTAGCACATACCCTCCCCAATGTCCATAACCCATCCACCCTATCCCTACCCCCCCAACCCCCAGCAACTCTCAGTTTGTTTTGTGAGATTAAGAGTCTGTTATGGTTTGTCTTCCTCCTGATCTCATCTTGTGAAATTTGTTTTATTTCTTATTTGAGAATGTGATTTGTTTCTAAGACCCATCAAGCCACTTAATTTTCCTTTGCTTTTTCTCTTCTGAGATTAATAGTCCAAAATAATAATAATAATAATAATAATAATAATAGTAATAATAGTCTGTTAATGTTGCCTTTGTGTTGTTCAATTTTCTTTCTTTATTTATAATTTATTTATTTTATTTATATTTATTTATTTATTTATTTATTTATTTATTTATTTATTTATTTATTTATAATTTGTCAGAGACAGAGAGAGCATGAGCTCAAGCAGGGGGAGCCGAAGGCAGAGGGAGAAGCAGGCTCCTCGCTGAGCAAGGAGCCTGTTGTGGAACTCGATCCCAGGACCCTGGGATCGTGACCTGGGCTGAAGGCAGCTGCTAACCGACTGAGCCACCCAGGCGTCCCTTTATTTTTATTTTAAAAAATATTTTATTTCATTTATTTGCCAAAGAGAGAGAGCACGCACAAGCAGGGGGAAGAGCAGACCAAGACAGAGAAGCAGACTCCCCACTGAGCAGGGAGCCAGGTGCTGCTTATTTTATTTTTCAGTAGGCTCCACGCCCAGTATGGGGCTTGAACTCACAACCCAGAGATTAAGAGTCTCATGTTCTATCCACTGAGCCAGCCAGGCACCCCTGGCTGAAAAAGTTTTAAGTTCTCAAATACTTTAAATCATTTGTTGTACTGTGTGGTTCATTGGAAGGCTTTTAAAATAGTTTCTTTAAATAGCTATACTCTAAGTATTACCCATTACCTTTTTATTATCCATTTTCCTCAAAGGAGACTTGAGTAAACATTATAGCGACTGTTTTATTCTTATTGATTCTGTGACCTTTTTATTAAAACAACCACTTGACCATAAAGCAAATCCATATTTGGACTCCTAAACATTAACGAGGCAACTTCTTTAATTAGATGTTCAGAAATGTTGTGGCCCTTAAGGAGCCTTAATGGAGCTCTTTCAGAAAGCTACCATTGAGCTTCATGGATAATATAAATTGCTGCTTGCATAGTATCCCCTCCAGCATTTAGTGGAACTTAATCATAGTCCCCCGAAAGACAAATACTCTTATTTAGTTCTATGGCCTTTTGTTATGTGTACTACTAAACCATTACAGCCCCTTAGGTGCCTGGTGCACTAAAAATATTTCACATGTTCATAGAACCCTAGGTTTATTGCAGCATTTTTTCCCCATACTATATAGTATTCTGAAATTACCCATAAATGGATTATGAATGAAGTTAAAACATTTGTCATCACAGTTATTTCTGGAATTACTTTTAAAGTCTGAAAATGTTCAGTGGGCAGTGTTGGGCAGTAAGCACTAGCTTTACTAAGTCTATTTTTAGAGCATTCTTACATGTTATCATAATACATATAATTCATATAGTTACTGGCTTTTTAAAAAACAAGCGACTTGAAGGCATTTTATTTATTTTATAAAATAGGTTGCTCAAAAAGTATGTTGAAAGAATAGGATAAAATCTTTATAACTTACCTGCCACATATACCTTTACAGATACAATAACACTTACTGCACTAAAATAGAAGTCTGCTAATACATCTGCCCCAGTTAGTCTTGATATTCCCCGTGTTACATACTAAGTTCTGCTTTCGTTGCTTAGCTTGCGTGTTTACTCAGTGCAGAGGGGAGTTTTATGTCTAGAGGAAAGGGGCAAATTAGATGATCAGGAATTCTGAAGTAATCTCTAAATTTTAAAGCTTTTCCTAAAAGTTCAAAATTGTTTGAAACCTGGCACCCTTTATTTCTGTGAGTCCTCTGAGGAGAGAGGCTGTGGTTCATAACTGTTATCAGAAGTATCTGGCACTCAGTAGGTCCTCAGTAAAAGTTGAATGTATGAGATCATTGTACTTGTGATTTATCCTCTGGGAACTTCTCTGCCATTATTTGTCACTAAATTTGGGTCAAAGGTGGTCCTTGCCCAGTTTAAATGTTTGCGCTGGAGAATATAAATGGTAGGGTCTAGGTTCTATCTATCATCCATCTCTCTCTCTCTCTCTCTCTCTCTCTCTCTCCAATTACTGCAATGACCTTGCTTGGTATTATCATTTCCATGTAGCAGATGAGAAAACCGAGGATCAGAGAGGATAAGTTGAACATAGCAGTAAAAGGCACAGGTAGGACCCCAGCCTGGCACCCTGCCCTGAGTCTGTACTCTTCCTCTCTTCTCCCACAGAGATTAAGGACTTGGACTCCTGGGATTCACAGGCTCTTCGTAAATTGTTCTTGGGACCAGTAAAGCTGGATCAGGAAATTGGGCTTTGTGAAGCACAAAGCATATAGCACTGCGTCTGTTTTTATACCTTTTGAGTACTTTAGCTTTTGAATTATTGGGAGGCCCTGAATCTAACCAACAGTTTTGCCCCAGGATTGTTTCGAGTTGTTTGAGAATTGGGGAATAATGGGAGACAGGACGTTAGAGGGGGATGACCAAGTGAGAAAGAAGCAGGCAGAGGAGGAGGGATCAAAGTTGACTTGTTTCTTAACGTGAAACATTTTAAATAAGGAAGAATAAGGATTAATGTAATGACCATGCACCTACCACAAAGCTTATTAGATTTTATACTTTTTTGTTTCAGATCTTAAAGAAATAAAACATTACAGCTATAACTGAGACTCTTAAGTACCTCTCATTTTATGTTAGAGTTTTATTTATGTTATTTGAGTTTATATTTATGTTTATAATTTAAGTACACTGATTTTTAACTGCTATATATTGTTTTAGCGTATGAATGAATATACCCGAGTTTATCTTTTCTCTAGCTGGTGAAGATTTAGGTTGCTTTCCATTGATTTTGTCGTTACACCCAGTGTTGTGATAAACATTTTTTTTACTTCCCTTTTTGTGCACATGTATTAGAGTCTGTCTTTGGTACATGTCTAGGAGAAGACTGGATGTATGTGCACAAAACCTTCAGGTTTTCTCTGTCTTCTCCAAGAGCATTCTTGAGTGGGGAGGCCAGCTTGTAGTCCTATCACAGTGCACGAGTGGGGGAGAGATAAGTAGGTGAAAGAAGGGATGAGGAGGGGCACGATGGGAGAACCAAGTCTTTAAAGAAAAGCTGAAGTATCAGTGTGGTAAAAGGAATCTCTTGCAGAAAAAGCAAGCTGTCAATCTCACCTCTTCATTTTTCTTCTTTGAGATCAGGAATGAGTTTTTATTGAACTTAAACAAGGCTGTTCTGTCAAGTACACTCAACAGTTTGCTTGATTACAGTGTATGCTTTTGATGCTGCTGAATGATCCATTACTAACTAGAATGCCACATGAGAACAAGCAAAGTTGAATGACTTCTTTATTTTTACTAGGGCAAGTGAAATTTGAATAACATGTTATGAAGAGAGGTAAATGCTTCAGCCCTACTATTTATTTATTATTTATTTATTTATCTTTTTTGTTGAAATATAGCTGGCACACAGTATTGTATTAGTTTCAGGTGTGTAGCATAGTGGTTGGACATTTTATATACATTAGGAAATGATCACCACAATAAGCTTAATTACCATCCATAACCATACGAAGTCATTACAGTATTATTACAGTTACTGACTGTATTCCCTATGCTGTACTTTGTATCCCCATCACTTATTTATTTTATAACTGGAAATGATAAAGGGCATTCAATAAATACTTGAATAAATAAATGAGTGAATGAGTTTCAATAAACAGACTTCTTGAGTTCAACTTGCTTATAGAATTTTCCTTAAAATATAAGACCTGCTCTGAGTTGTACACTTCCGACCTACACTCCTGGCATATATTCGTGTTTTGGGTTTTTAGACGGGTAATTGCTAAGACTGTTGCAGTCATCAGCCTCTGGATTTTGCAGCATTCTGCTCTTGCTTGTCTTGTCTCACCCATTGCACCACATTGCAAGTGTTGGTTTGCCTGCCATCCTCCTGTCCCCCCACTAGATTCTAAAGCTTATTGAGAAAAGGGACTCTGATTTATTGTGTCTTTTCATTTCCCTTTTGCATGCCCCACTAGTAGACACTAAAAAAAAAATTGTTGAGTGTGCCATATTTGATTTGAAAAGATCCATAGGCTGAATTGTAAGTAAATAAAAATTTTGACATGAGAGAGATCACCTTGCCAATGTATGGACTGCTGACAGGGTATTTAACTTTGAATCGTCCTGCCTGTCACTGTCTTATAGGTAGTCTTAACTACCAAGAAAGAATCATGGTGATCACTTTTTTTTTTAAGCATTTGTCATGCATGGACACCATTCTTTCAGCAGATATTTGAGTTGTGCACAAGTGCCAAGTATTGTGTGTGTATCAGCGAATACAGCTCTAAGCAAGGTGTACTTGCTCCCTGCCCTCACGGACCTGTGGTCTAGCCTCTAGTTTAGGAGTCAGCAGACGCTTTCTGTAAAGGGCTGGCCTGTAAATGTTTAGACTTTGCGGACCATATGATCTCGGTTAGAAATAATCCACTCTACCATTATGGCCCCAGGGTAGCTGCTGACGCTGAAAGCAGATGAGTGTGGCCATTTCCAGTAAAACTTCCTTTACAGGGGGAGCCTGGCTGGGTCAGTCGGTAGAACACGTGACTCTTGATCTCCAGGTTGTGAGTTCAAGCCCCACATTGAGCGTCGAGCTTACTTAAAAAACAAAAACAAAAAATGTTCATCTACAAAAACAGGAGGTAGCCTGGCTTTGGCCCGTGGGCCATAGTTGGCTGACTCTTGACCTAGTTCTTTTGTTTCTTGGTCTTTGTTTCTATAGCCACAACAGAAATTTGCATATTTTCTATTTGGTTTCAGGGGCTTACTTGCTACAGTTAGCAAAGGTGAGATTGTTGACGAACTTGACATCATGCAGATGACTAAAGCTCATTCTTGTTTGTTTTTTAACTTATTTATCCAGGACATTTTATTTCCTTACATCAAAGAAAATGTTAAAGAGTATCTGCAGACACATTGGGAAGAAGAAGAGTGCCAGCAGGATGTCAGTCTTCTGAGGAAACAGGTTGGGACATTGCTTTTCCATTGCTTCCACATCCCAAGTGTCTGAGAATTGAGGATTCCGGGAGACTCAGAAGTGCTCTGAACACACTGCAGAACAAGCGCCCTGGATGCGCAGGGCATGGACCGTGTGGTGACTTGCCTGCTTAGGAATTCACAGTACATAATTAAATGGCCAGATGTGGCAGTTACTGTCTCCACAGTTGCCTCTCTCTGGAGCCATTTCGATCGCATGAAGATGTCATTTTTTAAAAATTAATTACTTAATTGATTATTAAAAATGTCATGTGTTTTTAAAACTAAGCTTTTTTCTGGTTGTGTGCAAGAGATTTTGTGCCATCTTAACCACATTTTTCAGTAATGTCTCCCAGTGACTCTCTGGTCTCTTCTGCCTCCTGGCAGGAGGCCTGCTGCCCTCTGCACGGCGCTCCCGGGGCCTCACCTCCACACAGCCCCGCAGACCTCGCACCCTGCTCACACTAGGCCCAGCCATCGTCTCCTGTGCTATTCTGCTCTGTCCTCTGCCCAGCTTACGGTCCGTTTTCCCTTCTGCATTCTGTGCTGTAGAACTCCTGTTCGTTTTCTTCTTCACATTGTTTCAGTGGCAAAGATCTACATGCTGTGCCGGGTGAACTCTTGACAGTTATTTTCTAGTTGTGTTCTACATGGGACAATATGGAGTGTTCTAGAAATGTTTTAATGGTTGGGAGTTGGGATTGGAAATGTAGTCTTGGGGTGTTTGGGTTTGTTAAATGTTCTAGATAACTCTGGGTTCGTCTGAAATACTCCCTTCCCTTAAGCTTTCTGTTGTCTCAATTCTTGTTGTTGAAATTACATATTGCCCCATTATAGTATATACACCATTGGTCTTTAGAAATTAGACATATGCTTTGTCCCAGAATCATTGTTCTAAGTAGCCCTTAGGTTTTGGGGGCAAGAGGAGGAAAACTGCAAGATACTAAAAAAGAATGAACCCCAGACATTGCTTCGCTAGCTTCTTTTCATTGAATTCCAGGCATAAGTGAATTTTGTTGTCATTTTCTTTGTTTCTTCCTTGATTCATTATAGTGCAGAGAAAATGATCAGATTTAACTCAAGTCCTGGTTTGTTGATCCCTGGTAGTGAATCAACACATTGAGTCCCACTATATCATTTTTATCATTATATGCTATCTCTTTCCTCCTGTACAACATGTCTTTCCATTTAAATTCCAGCTTTAGCAATATGGGAAAGTTGATGTGAATTTATTAATTGTAATCCACTTTCCTTTAGGAATCATTCCTATCAGCCCCCAAAGTGTAAGATACTTTAATTTTGTAACACTGCTAGGTGCCAATGATAGTTGGAGAAAGTTGGTCCACTAGGTTTTCAGGCCTCATTTTAAGTGATCTTTTTTATAATAAGTAAGAAACAAGCTTCATGTTGTTTATGACTTAAAGGCCGAAGAGGATTCCCACCTGGACGGGGCTGTTCCCATTCCTGCGTCATCTGGGAATGGAGGGGATGACCCGCAGCAGATGATCCAGGCCGTGGTGGATAATGTGTGCTGGCAGATGTCTCTGGACCGGAAGACCACGGCGCTGAAACAGCTGCAGGGCCACATGTGGAGGGCGGCATTCGCAGCTGGACGCATGAAAGCTGAGTATGTAGCTGCTCAAGGAGCTCTGAACATTCACCAGCCTGGAAATCCAACACCTTTTACACTGGTCCTCTCTGTCCAGTGTTAGTTGTGTGATTAGTCAAATAGATAACATCAGCTTTCTTTTTATTTTATTTTATTTTTTTAAGATTTTATTTATTAGAGAGAGAATGAGGGGCAGTGGGCAGAGGGAAAGGGAGAAGCAGGCCCTGAGCTGAGCAGGGAGCCCGATCTGGGCTCCATCCCAGGACTCTGGAATCATGACCTGAGCCACCCAGGTGCCTAACATTCTTTTTACTTTAACAAGCAAGTGTTTGTTTTGTTTTTTCAAAGGCCGGATAAAGCATTCCACCCAGCTAAGTTCCCCAGAGCAGCATGCCTGGCTTTGTGGGATGGTTGAGGACTTTTATCCCAGTTTAAAACAGATAGCAAGAAAATGGTGACTTCTTTGAGCTCGGTCATATTTGATCTTTAGCAGACAGCACTGTCGGGCTGCTTCTCAGGGCCATTTCTGCTCTGCCTAAGAAGGAAGAATGCTGTGCAGTTATTTCCATGTCATTTTGGGGTTATTCAAAGTGTCAGCAGTGCTGCTCTGTGCTGTGCTGATACAGCAACTTCCACACACCCTCTGAGTTTGGGCTGTGTTGTTCCAGAAAGCCTTCCTGCCCAAGGAGACTCATGAGTTAGGAATTCTTTTTTTTTTTTTTTAATTTTTATTTTTAAGTAATCTCTACACCCAATGCGGGGCTCCTATTTACAAACCTAAGGTCAAGAGTCCATTCTCTATTGACCGAACCAGCCAGGCGCCCTGCTAAGAAATTCTTACTACAAAAAAAAAAACTAATGATGTACTGTGTGGTGACTAACATAACATAATTTAAAAAAAGAAAAAAGAAAAATTCTTGACGAGACACTGCCACCAAGGATTTTAGGCCATTGCCTGATGTATACCCTAAGATCCAAGACTACGTCGAGTTCTTTCTTTTGTTTTTCTGTCAAATAAAATGCCATTCCTTTATGTACTTCACAAGGGACTTCCACTTTTTAATATTTTTTTTGAAGATTTTATTTATTTCTTTGAGAGAGAGAGAGAGAGAGAGAGCACATGCAGGGCAAAGGGAGAGGAGAAGCAGACTCTCCACTGAGTGAGGAGACTGACTACAGTGCTCAATCCCAGGACCCTGAGATCATGACCCCCTGAGATCATGACCTGATCCGCAGTCAGATACTTAACCATAACCAACTGAGCCACCCAGACACCCCAGGGGGCTTCCACTTTTTAAAGGATGCGTTAAAATTTCAGGATAGGCCAATCATCTGGGAATATCCACTAGTTCACTATGTAAAACACTAAAGGGTGGAGTTGAGAGAGAACGCTCAAACTAGTTAGTCCTTCCTTCTCTTGGACTGGTTTCCTTAATTATAAAACCAGGGACTTGAAATAAGTTATCTTAGACTTCTAAGCCCTGAACTGGAACAGTAACAATCTGCAAATTCAACGTGGAAAAATCCTGTCTCTGTGATTGCAAAATAATGCACAGAGTAACCCACAATTATGTGTGCTGGTTTCAAACTAGTTGATCTCCTTCCTTCAATTAGTGTAATCTACTAAGCTGTTTTATCCAGTAGGAGACTTCCCTGACATTTTCCAGGTAATCTTTTAAAGATGACTGGTTGCACGTTCTAAGTTCCTTGTGCTTCTCTTTTCACCTATTTCTGCAATAATTCCACCACCGAATATGGAAGATGTTGTAGAACTGGGAAGCAGGACTTCGTGTCAGGAATCAGAAAAGCTAGACATCGTTTACCGATTAGCTAATGTGAGATGGTACGAGTCTCTTAACTGATTTGTCATGTAATTTTTTCCTATATTTTACAAGTTTAGGTTTTCTTAGTTCTCAAGAAATGGAGTTCCATTTTCTAGCTGGTTACATATGAATAGCTTTGAACCCTCAAATGTTTTTCTTGTAATTGTTCGGGAGCAAATCTTTTTAAAGACATTTCCGTGCTTTCTGAAGGCACACTAGACATAACTTAAACCTCTTCTTGTCATGAATTACATCGAAGATTACATAACTGTTGTTTGCTTTTTTTGAGTTCTTTGGGAATTTAACAAAACACTTTATTTCATCCCTTATTTGTAATCACTTTTTACTGTTAGCGTGACTGCCTGTCAAAGACTGTTCTCTCCATCTGCATTGTTGGCTTCTAATCTGCTGAGGTCTTAGAACCCCAGTGACAGCTTGTTAGGTCGGCAGGAGTTGGCAGTCTCTTGGAGGTGCTTCTCATGGCGACCCTTTGGGCTCAAATAAAAGAAACTTGTTACAGCTATTTTGACTGGTTTTCATCAGGCTAGATACCGTGTTCCTGCATTTGAACTTGATGGTCTTTCCTCTAGGTTCTTCGAAGATGTAGTTCCAGCAGTCCGGAAATGGAGAGAGGCCGGAATGAAGGTGTATATCTATTCTTCAGGGAGTGTAGAGGCCCAGAAGCTACTGTTTGGGCATTCTACAGAGGGGGATATTCTTGAGGTAGGTTACCTGATTACTCTGTTTTTCTGACACTGTCACATGAAATAATGAATCTTAAAGGAATATCCTATGGTTACAACCTAGTCAACATTCAGATCATTGCGCGTATGTATGCTAAGGAGGTGGTAAAGAGAAGAGGATAAACTGGGGAAAGCATTCGAGGGTGGAATGTTTCTGTCGGACCAGTCTTGGCACCAGAGGTTCTTAAGCTGTTGTGAATAATGATCACCAGGGGAATTTGTTCAAAGTGGACTGTACTTCCTAGCAAATCTGCATTGGCAGGTCTGGGATGGGGGGGTCGGGAGTATACATATGTAATACAGCGAGTAAGATATGAGCTGGCTTGTAAATCAGCTGCCTTGCCGACACTAAGAAATTGTCAACTCAGAGGAAACTAGTGGCCCACTTCTTCTGGTTGTTTCCGGTAGCAGGTGAGCAGTACGGTAGTGGCATGTGCCCCATCCAAACACATGCACACGTACACGTCTTTAACGAAGGAGAGTGCAGGGTAGATTCATTTGTTCCTGGCACTATGGAGAGAGAACAGATTTTATTTTAACAGAATCTTCATTCTTTAAGAGAACTGGGTATGATATGTTAAGGCCACCTGTTACCTTTCTTGTAGAGAAAATTCCTGCCAGCTCCTCTGTTCCACCATCCCTGTGCCCTCTGGAGGACAGGGTGGGCCCTGGGAGAAAGGGAAGGCATTTAGGACTTCAAAAAGAAATGCCAACTAACTGAATATAGGCTGAACTTAGTGATGTGCAGTAGGTCATTCAGTCAGCTGTCTTTTAAATAAATCTTTATTGAGTCTCTACCATGCACAGAGAATGCTTTGGCTTTGGAGATGTCGTATTCTCATTTTAGTACTTCCCTGTGTTTTATCTTAGTTTTAAGTCAAATATTAAATCAGGAATAAAACCCTTTAGTTATTGGTATACAGATATGTGTTTTTCCTCTGAATTCAGATGTAAACTGTGAATTCAATGATAAAAATGTACTTGCGGGGCACCTGGGTGGCTCAGTCAGTTAAGTATCTGCCTTCGGCTCAGGTCATGATCCCAGGGTCCTGGGATTGAGCCCCACATCAGGCTCCCTGCTCAGCAGGGAGTTTGCTTCTCCCCCCTGCTTTTGCTCTCGCTCTCTCTCAAATAAATAAATAAATAATCTTTTTAAAAAAATGTACTTGCTTATATACCTGTAACTCTTGCCTAACATAACACAATAGGCCAAAAGCTCAAAAGTCAGCAGCAGAGAAAGAAAGTTAAGTAGCTGCTGACTAATGAGGCAGCTTAGAGAAATCTGCTCATTTGGGCATCAAAAGGACAATGTTCAGGACCTATCATCAGGAGTGAAACTGAGTCCAGTAAGTAATTTGAGTGCAAATAGGGTTTTAAAGATGGAAAGTCGAGCATGTATATTTTAAAAGATTTTGGGTATAAAATTAACACTAATCAAAGAAAACCAAGTAAGTTGTAACATGATTTTATATACATTGAATTGGTAGTTTTCTTCCAAATGTTTATTTCTATAAAGTCTTTATTTTCCATAGCCTGCATAAAGTTCTCTATTACGTAGACTTTCAGAGATTATTTACTGAGGGGACGAAATCACTAAGATTGTTAGGTGTTTCAGAGCAAATGGAGGAGAGACAAAGGGTCAGGTCACAAGTGTGTTTGTAACGTCGGTCTTTCCTTTCCCCGTGAGCAGCTCGTTGACGGGCACTTCGATACCAAGATTGGACACAAAGTGGAGAGTGAGAGCTACCGCAAGATTGCGAGCAGCATTGGGTGCTCAACCAACAACATCTTGTTTCTGACAGACGTTACTCTAGGTGAGTAATCTGACTCCTTCTGTCGTATACTCCAGGGTAGGTGCTGAGCCGGGCCCTGTGCACACACGGCCTCGGTGAAGAAAGTTTGTGCGGACCCTTGAAAAATGGAACCGGTTTATAAAAAGAAGCTGTGAACCAACCGATCCATATTTCTCTCCATTTCCCCATCCTTGGGGGTTGTGTGTGGGCACGTGGCACTGGAAAGACTAGATCTTCTCACTGTGACTCTTATCCGTGTTCGCCACCCATCCTTCTGTACTCGCATACACACAGACGAAATGGTGAGATAACAAAGGGCAGGTTAAGAGGTGTCATTGGGGGGAGGAGCATGCAGGCAAGGGTGTGAGGGTAAGTGCATGGTTAGTTAGGGACATAAAGTTACAAGACCTGATCATGTGTATTTAACAGCAGTCATGTGAGCTAAAAACCAAAAAAGAAACAAAAAGCTACAGGGAAGGAGAACTCCCTTTTGCCTCTTTGTTCTAGTTGATGAGCACGGCCCTACAGTGTGTAGGAGCCTCCTCTCTGCCTTCCCTCAGGTGATCTCAGTCCCCAGACACCCCTCATGCTCAGAACCTCTGGCCTTGTTGGACTTGATTAACCTGTTTAAAGATAGACCTCTCTTTTACCCAGCATGGCCCTCTTTGTTATACATGGTATGGTAGCAGATGCATTATTACTTTGAGGAACGCAGGTAACAGTATATACTGCACAATACCGGTAATGTAAGGGAGTTCAAGAGTACTTTTGACCAAATGTGAAATTCCCGCTCCAGCTCCCGTGTGAGAATGTAGACCCTCTGGAGAATTCCAGCAGGAAACTGTAGTGAATGAGGAAACAAGCAGCAGCAGGTGAAGAGGTAGTGGGTGCTGGTGGAAGATTGGGCTCTGCTTCTCGGAAAGGCCCTGCTTAGTAAGGCTTTCCCACACTCCCCCACCGGGCTCCAGCTTTGGATTGCACACTCCTTGTCCTTAAGAGTTTGTGCATTTCACAGGGGACCTACTTTTGGTGTGTTTAAATTGTACCTGTATTTGAGGGCAGTTCTTTATATTTGTGTTCCTTCTGCTCACATTGGATTGTAAGTTTCACCTTCCATCTACCCCAGAGCAGGACTTTGAGTACCGTGCAGTTGCCCTGACGTACTAAGTCTGGGTTGGCCAGCTGGGGAAGGGCGTTTAGGGAAAGAGGCTGATGGCTGGGTGCTCTCTTGCCTGGTTGGCTCCATGTGACTCCTGGGACCCTTGGAGTCTGTAAGCCATCTCCCCCTCCCTGGTCCTTCCTGTCTTGTGGAACTAGAGTCACCCCTACTGGGACTTTCAGAGATAGGGCCCAAAGGCAAATCCAAGCTGTTGACAAAGATATATTACCAGAGGTAGTGTATATGAACTGTATTCTTTCTCTGTTGCTGACCTTTGAACTTTTGGTCTATTGTGTTGGGCAAGAGTTAGAGGCATATATAAGCAAGTACTGATTTGCTAAGTGGTTTAAAAAAAAAATCTTAACCAGCATAGATCATGTAATGCCTTCAAAAAGTGATAATAATGTTTTCTAGAGAAAAAAAGACGTAATTTTACCTGACATACAGTAGACATTCAGTAAGTGTTAAATTTCAGGCCTTGGTCAGTGTAGACTGAAAGCTTTGATCCAGGTAGATGGTACCAGATCACAGCCATTTGTTATCTCGAGTTTTGAAAACTCAGCAGATCGCATGCCTTACATGTCCTGGCTTGGGTCAGCTTCAGAGTCCAAGGGTTTCTACAAGATCGTTGTCTCGGTTTTCTGTATCCTGGAGAACTTTACATTTATTTTTGGACCGCACTGAAGGAGAGGAATAGATGGGTGCACACTGCTTCCGGGTTCCCTGTGTAACAGGCCACGTAAATATACCATCGGCCAGCACCAGCCTTGACGAAGTCATTTCATGTGTCCTCTACCCTGGACTGTAAATGTCTGCCTATCTTATTTCTCTATAGAAACTTTTGCCAGTTCAAAGCTATGACATGCCTTCCCTTGTGGATGGCTTTTAGGAACTTAGAGTAGTGGGATGAGGAGGTTGCTTTACTGTCTCGATAGGTTCAGGGTATGAAACACAGCAGTCCCTGTGAGGAAGGATAATTTGAAGACCTTTTACTGTGTTTTGTTCCTTATGGAAAGGAGATAGGCCTTGCTCTGCTGAGGTTAGCTACTTTTATCTGTGATTGCTTTTCTGTCATCATTCATATGAGAGGGCCTGTTGGCTATGGAGATCCGTGGTTTGTAAGTTGGATTGTAAGTTTCCTAACACTTTGGATGATAAGTTTCCGCAGGCTTAGAATTAGAGAACTGCTTTGTGCCTGGATCTCCTCATGTAGTCAGCCTGTTCTGAGTATTTTGGGATTGAATGTATTGTGATCCCCAGGTCTTCTCCCCATTCCTCGCTTTTTGGCTACTATTCATAATTAAAATCCCTGCCGTAGTAAGATTATGTACAGGTTCTTCATATTCTTGTCTTTAGCCACATTTTTTTTTCTAGTTGTTATCATAGTACGTCTATAATTTTATGTCTTTCTCTTTCCACTTAAGCCATTTCCTTGGGCTGCAGTCCCAGAAACTATTCTTAACTTTAGCGAATAGAGATAATCCTCAAATCGGCCTCAAAACAAAGTTGGCTTTCTCTGAGGTCTCTGCACGGAGATTTTGTTCTCCTCCCTCATCTTCTGCCAGCTCCACACCCATTTAGGCAGTAGGACCAGAACTGGGCTCCTGTGTAGCTGGGATGGAGCCAGGGCAACTGGCTGCTTGCCTTGTTCTTTTCTATTATTTCTGATCCTGTGTTGGGTACCACATGCCCACACTCCACTGCCAAGGCAGAATGGAAGACTAAGTTGATATCCCAAATAACATCCAAGTATGAAAGAGAGACCCGAAAGACGTTTTCTTCTTGGAGGAAAGGAGGGAGGCTCAGGATTTTAAGTCAGTATTATGCCAACAGGGCAAATAGATGCTTAGCGACAGCACTTGCGCAGTGGTGGTCTAGGTCAGAGGCTGAATGTGCAAGAGCCACTAGCTAGTGTCAGGTCCCACGTGGGTAACGATGGCTCAGCTCAGCTGGGATCATGGGTTGCTAGTCAAGGGAATGCCGTGCTTGAGGCAGCCCGGCTGGGGACTAAGGATGAGTAGAAAGGCACCTGCAGAGTTTGCCTGGAGGAAGGGATTTCCACGTGACGAGGGAATGGTTTAGCACTTTGTTTGCTCTGGGAAGGTGGCAGCCCTTTCACAGGAAGAGAAGCTAGACATTTGAGGTTGGTAGGTGGAAGAGACGGCTCTGCCCCACTTACTGTCTCTGGGAATTTCTTACTTCTCTTGGCGCTGCTGCCCTTTAACCTGTTCGGCTGGTGTGACCGTTTCCCAGAGGTTAGGAAGCCACTGAGGTTTCTTATTATCACCAGATCCAAACTCCATAGAACGTGTTTCAGATTCTTTGCCAGTTTTCCTCTGTCTGTTCAAATACTCCCCATATGACCCATGTCCTGTCTCCCACACTCACTCGCTCCATTCTTCCAATAATTATGCATGTATTTTATGTCTGCCCAGAATGCGTCCTCTCTTGGCAGTTTTTTTTTTCCTCGAAATTTCTGATCAAAACTTACCTTCTCTGCTGAGAAGTCAGGTGTTAAATTGCAGATCCTAATTCAGTAGTCCCCTGTTGGGGAGTTGAGATTCTGCATTTTTTTTTTTTATTTTAAAAAATTTTATTTATTCAGAGACACAGCGAGTGAGTGGGGGCAGGGGCAGAGGGAGGGAGAGAATCTCCATTCGATTTCCCGCTGAATGTGGAGTCTGATGCCGGGCTCAGTCCCACAACCCTGAGGTCATGACTGGAGCTGAAATCAAGGGTTGGATGCTTACCCGACTGAGCTCCCCCAGGAGCCCTAAAGATGCTGCATTTCTAACAAGCTTGCAGGCGATTCCCCTGCCTCAGGTCCATAGGTCACATTTGGAATAGTATTGCTGTAGAGCAGGAGTTGGCAAGCTTGTTCTGTAAAGGGCCAGATAGTGTATTTTAGGCTTTGCAGGCCCTACAGTCTCTGTCACAACTCTTAAACCCTGTCCTGATAGTGGAAAAGCAGCCACAGACAATACACAAATGAATGGGCATCACTGTGTTCTAATAAAACTTTATTTATAAAAGTACATGGCAGGCCATCATTTGCTCACCCTTGTTCTAGAGCACAGACCAGAGAGTCAGGCTCACACTTTCAGACTTCAGCTCTGCCAGTCACTAGCTCTCACTTTCCATGTCTCTAGAATGGGGATAGTAGTACTAACTACCACAGGGTCGTTGTGAAGATTTAAATGAGAATGGGAGCTCTGTGAGGGCAGGAGCTCTGTTTTGTTCATGTATGTCTGTTCCAAGAAGAGTACCTGGCACATGGTAGGTGCTAAACTAATACAGGGTGTTAGCTGTTATCTTTCACATGGACGCAGAATGGAGAGAGAACTGTAACCCAAGTCATATTAGAGATATCCCCTGCTATACCTAGCTTACCTAGTTTCATCTTACTAGTCCTGTTTTTCCTTTACCCACCATGCAGTCACTGATCATAAGGTGCTCATAGTCTGATGAGAAGGAGAGACAACAGGTAAGAACGCGTCAATTCATACAGTGTTGGTCGAGCTAAACACCAAGTGTTAAAAGGAGAACGTGGGATGCTCTATCACACATGGCAGTGGTTCTGGAAGGTAAGGTATTTGAGCTGAATTTTGAAGAGTAGAAATTGGGGCACCTAGGTGGCTCAGTGGGTTAAAGCCTCTGCCTTCAGCTCAGGTCATGATCTCAGGGTCCTGGGATCAAGCCCCACATCGGGCGCTCTCCTCGGCAGGGAGCCTGCTTCCTCCTCTCTCTCTGCCTGCCTCTCTGCCTACTTGTAATCTCTCTCTCTCTCTCTGTCAAATAAATAAATAAAATCTTTAAAAAAAAAATGAATAGTAGAAATTTGCCAGGCAAAAAAGACGAGTAGGCTGGCCAGGGGGTAGGACATATTTGGGCTCCTGATGTGACAGCAGGAATTTTGGCCTGATTGGATCATGGGCTTCCCTTTGTCCCATCTCTACCTAACTGGGCTTATTACCAACAGCCTGACTTTTGGGAAACACTCAGTTTTCTGTGGGACTGAAGAGAGGGAATGGAGGAAAGTCATGGACAGAACATGGCTCTTTCCATCTACATTCATAACTACTTATTAATACAAGCTCAGAAGTCTAGGATAGGGGCGCCTGGGTGGCTCAGTCGTTAAGCGTCTGCCTTCGGCTCGGGTCATGATTCCAACGTCCTGGGATCGAGCCCCGCATCTGGCTCCCTGCTCTGCGGGAAAGCCTGCTTCTCCCTCTCCCACTCCCCCTGCTGGTGTTCCCTCTCTGGCTGTGTCTCCCTCTGTCAAATAAATAAATAAAATCTTAAAAAAAAAAAAGAAGTCATCTAGGATACACAATACACCATACACCAGGACAGCAAAGTCTAGACCATTCTAGTCTGTCAGGTACAGGCATGTATTTTTAAACACTTTTTTTATTATGGAGGCATCACGTTTACATAAAAGAGAGAATAATGTGCTCAGGACCCACCTTGTTTCTTCTTCCCTACACACCCGTGGTTACTTTGAAGCAAACCTCACACATCACATGTGGAGGTTTCTGACACGTACTTTGATTTTCACAGAGGCCAGCGCTGCAGAGGAAGCGGATGTGCATGTTGCTGTGGTGGTGAGACCCGGCAACGCGGGGCTGACAGATGATGAGAAGACTTACTACAGCCTTATCACGTCCTTCAGCGAACTGTACCTGCCCTCCTCAGCCTAGAGCAGGAGCCGTAAGGAACACCAGCCTGTCCTCACAGACTTCTCCCTGTAGTCTAGTTTTATTCTAATGGTCAAAGTAACTAACTTAAAAAACCATATATATACACACACATAGGTATGCAAGTGTATGTATGCGTTATGTTTAAATTGCCTCCCACGGGCACGTAAGTGAAAAAAAAAATCTCCATTCAGTGAAAAGGAAACTTATTTAAAGATGCTTTCTATGTAGAAATCGTTTGAAACCACAACTCTAACCCTTACTGAGGGCAAAATGTAGCTGATAGAAGAATTACCACAATGCAGATCACGCGTGTTATGTTTAAAGTCATGTACCAATGTGGAAAGGTAGGTTCGAGAAGTTATTCAGAAGCGTTGTTATTTTAAAAACTGGAAGTATTTCACCAACTTCTTCCCACTAATAATCTTTCCCCTTTTAAATTATGAGTTAGAAGATTGTGACAGCTGAATTTCTGTACAGAAGAAAAAGCCATTTGTTTCTGCTCTAAAAGAGAGCAAAACTAGGAAAGGAAACTCATTTGAATCTTGATGAAGCAAACATCTATAACTGAAGAAACTTGAGCTAATCATCGTGGCATCCCCAGCAAACAGTCGCCTTACCAATGAAAAAGGTGCATTGATAAAACAGCTAAAATAGGATTCTTAATGTTTAACAGACTAGTCCTAATCCAGCCAGTTATTATCATTAGAGATTTTATAGTTGCCTTTCTAACTACTTTTTAGCACAGTTTGAGAATATATGTTGCAGTTTACTATCGAAAAGCAAAAGGTTTACTGAAATCATTCCTCAAGACCCTTCTAGAAGAGCCCTAATAATGTAATATTTTTCTCAGAAATGGATGTGAAGAATGTAAATTTTATAACAGCATTATTTATCCTGGTTCAATCCTAATGGGATGTCATGTCAATTTCATGTTGTGATTAATAAAAACATTTTCTTCTTCACTCAGTTTTATGTAGGTTCTGTACCACCTATTGCCATAAACAAAAGACAAACTGAAGAAAGACTGAGAAAATAAGAACGTTATTTTAGTTTTTGCTGTAATCTTGTGTGTGGATGTGTGTGTGTGTGTGTGTATTTTAATGCAATTGGAGTGAAAAATCATTGATATATATACATATATTATCTCATTGGTTATTTCATTTGGAAAGTAAGCATTCATGTTATGAGTGGGGTTTCTTAGATTTTTGAGAAACTTATATTTGAGATATATAAAATAAATTAATCAAAAACTGTAATCAATCCTGGAGGAATAATTTGGGGGATGCTTTGAATATGGAAAAGTATTACAAATTTGAGAGAACAGGGAGTATAAAAGACTTTATGTTGGTAATTTTTATCTCCTAGTAACTAATTAAGAAGTCTGAGGACTATGAAAATATAGAAGGGTAGTAAAAGGTAAATGAGCTTAAGTAAATCTTAGAAATGGTAGTAATTTGTAAATGATAAAGCCATAAATGGCAATAAAGGGATGAACTCCCTAGTTTTCGAAAAAGTTCAAGAGGAAATGATAGAAAAGGTTTCTCTTAATGCCAGTAAAGGAATAATTGGAAAATGAGGAAGAAATGAGAGACAATTATGCACCAGAGTCTAGATTAGAAAAGAATTAGGGGTGCCTAGGTGGTTCAGTGAATTAAGTGTCTGACTCTTGGTTTTAGCTCAGGTCATGATCTCACTCAAGGTTGTGAGACTGACCCCCACAATAGGCTCCATGCTGGAGCCTACTTAAAAAAAAAAGAAAAAGGAAGAAGGAAGGAAGGAATTAAAGGAAAAGGAGGGTGCTCAGTATGTAAGCCAAAAGAGAATTGAGGTAGAGGTGTTAACGTCTGTTTGGGCCGCTCTGACAAAATCCCAGAGACCTGAGTAGCTTATAAACAACAAAATTTTATTTCTCATAGTTCTGGAAGCTGGGAAGTCAGATCATGGTGCTGGCAAATTCACTGTCTGTTAAGAGCCCATTTCCTCACAGACCAACATCGTCTTTGTATAACCTCACATAGTGGAAGGGGCAGAGGAGCGTTCTTTGGGCTACTTGTATAAGGGCACTAATCCGGGGCACTTGATTGGCTCAGTTGGTACAACATGTGATGTTTGACCTTGAGGTCCTGAGTTTGAGCCCCATGTTGGGCATAGAAATCACTTAAAAAAAAGTGTGTGTGTGTGTGTGTGTGTGTGTGTGTAGCACTAACCCTGTTTATGAGGGTTCCACCAAAGGTCCCACCTCCAAATACCATCGCCTTGGGGGTTAGATTTCAACATATGGATTTTGAGGAGGACACAGAAATTCAGCTACATGTAGCAAGGGGCATTTCCTGTCCATAATGAAAAGGGTAACAGAAAAACTTAGGAGGGGAGGAGCAAAGGGAGAGGAAGAGCTCAATGAGGGCTTGTTCTTAACTATCCTGAGATCATGACCTGAGCCCAAATCAAGAGATGGACCCTTACCTGCTGACACCTAGGCGCCCCAAGACTAATATAAGTAATGGAGAATAGATTGAGGAATAAAGAGAACGTTCCGATATCAGATTCAGTTTGTCAAAGTGGGAGGTGAAAGGAAGGGAAAAAGTTGAGTGAAATATTTCTTAGACCCTAAGAAACTCATTCACAATTAAATGTTATGGAAGAGGATCTTAGGAAGAACTTGACATGAGGAAGGAAAAATGCCTAGAAAGCAAGTAGTGAGCTAGGTGGTGAATTCAGAAAAATTCATGATCCTTAGTAATGGAAAGAGGGAAAAAATCACCGCTGGAATTTCCAAAAAGAGTTCAAAGGTATTAAATTTTCTCAACATTTTGTTTGCAGAGAATATAGGGAAGAAAGTCCTCTTAAAACTGTGGCCCTTTTGGGGCCCCTGGTGGCTCGGTTGTACGGCTGCCTTCGGCTCTGGTCATGATCCCAGGGTCCTGGGATCAAGCCCCACATTGAGCTCCCTACTCAGCGGAGAGCCTGCTGCTTCTCCCTCTGCCTGCTGCTCTGCATACTTGTGTTCTCTCTGTGTCAAATAAATAAAATCTTTAAAAACGAACAAACAAAACTGGCCCTTTTTATTCCTGTTAATTAAGCTACATCTACCTCAGTTTTGCTCTTTCTCACAATGGCACTGATTTCCAATCTTGGATCAAAACCCAAGTTGAGTTTTTAAAGTTTTTCTTTTTTTAAAAGATTTAAAAACCTTTTTTATTCATTTATTTGCACGAGAGCGTGTGCGTAAGGGTGGGGTGGACAGGGAGGCAGAGGGAGAGGGACAAGCAGATCCCCCCCTACTGTGTGGGGAACGGTTGTGGGCCTTACATGGGGCGCAATCCCAGGACTCTGTGATCATGACCTGAGCAAAGGCAGATGCTTAGTCGAATGAACCACCCAGGCGCCCTAAAAGGTTTTATTTTTAAGTAATCTCCGCAGTCAGTGTGGGGGTTCAAACAACCTTGAGATCAAGAGTCACGAGCCCTACTGACTGAATCAACCAAGCGCCCCAAAAACACAAATTGATTTCTTAGAAGGGAAGCCTCAGACAGAGGGGCTTCTCTGATCTTACCAGCATTTCTGGAGTAGCAGGGCATCCTGTTTGGCCCTCTGGAAGACTAGCCTTAGTTGCTAACCTGAACTGGTGTCCAGTTCAGAGTTGCGCAAGGGAAGATCTAGAGCCACTGGCGTATTGCTGAGACAAGTGCACAGCAGTCTTTGCCCAGTAGATGGTGCTGTTTCTCCAGAAACCTTATCCAGCATGAGGCCGCCACAAACAGCAGATGGAGCTAAGAGGTGGCCTTCGGAGAGAAAAATGAGTAAATCTCATTATCCTGAAAAGGCTGTAGCATGATGTTGCAAGAGTCAGAGCAGTTTGAAAAAGACGGCAGTAATACTGAATAAAAGCCACCCACTCATATTCCTCTTGCCTTTTATTCCCTAAGTCACATAAAAAAACAAAACTCAAAACAGTCATTTTTGGATAGCCAGTTTTTCCAACTGCAGTATGAAAAAGGACTTGTTTTCAGGTTTTTGAAATTCCCACCAGAGTACAAAGCAGAATATATGTGCCCAAACAATTTATTATACCACCACTTAAGCCCCAGATGGCACAATGTTATCTTTAACCTATTATTTAAGAAGAATTTTCAGTTTTTGCTATCACATTGGAGTAACCAACAGGAGTAGAATTCATCGTTCTTGCCCAAGTCATTTAGATTTAGCCCAAGTCATTCATTCACATATTGACATTGAGGTATGTGTTTAAAAACAAACAAACCGGGCACCTGGGTGGCTCAGTTAAAGCCTCTGCCTTTGGCTCAGGTCATGATCCCAGGGTCCTGGGATCCAGCCCCACATTGAGCCCCATCGGGCTCCCTGCCCAGCGGGGAGCCTGCTTCTTCCTCCCTCTCTGCCTGCCTGTCTGTCTACTTGTGATCTGATCTCTCTCTGTGTCAAGTAAATAAAAAAATACAAAAAAAAAAGCCCTTTAAATAAATAAATACATAATAAAAACAAACCAATCCTGTAAGAGTCTGTGTGTGCATGTGCACATGCTTAAAAGAAACTGGGGGGAGAGGCGGTGGGGAGAAATCCTGGGGGCAAAATGCACAAACTGTTAACATTTGTTTTATGTAAGGGCATCTGAAATGTGCCCTGGATTTGCTGTCAGGGATCAAAGTCCTATCCTACTCTCCAGCAGCAGATGTTCTTGGGGAAGGCAGGCAATAAACAGTGGACAACAACAACAAAGCCACGAGATGTGGCCAAATAAGAAGAGTCTGTTGACAGAGAGCCCGGAGAGAGCCCTCAGTTTCCAGCAGTGGGGAACAGGCCAAGGAGAGAAGCCAGCAAAGGAGATAGAAATGGTTTGGGCATCAAGGGACAAAAACCAGGAGAGGGGCAGGAGAGCTCAGTGAAGAAGAGGGTGCTCGGGTGTGCCTGATGCCACTAAGGATTCAAGTAAGTTGTATATGGCAGTGGCCCTTGGATGGGACAAATACAGTCTGGAGTGCTGGGAGTAAAAGTCGAGGAAGGAAGGTGAGGCTAAAGATTTATCCATTTTGTTTGTATCCATTTTGTTTTCAAAGGACCAACTTGGTAGTTTCATGGAATCTCTGTTTGGTTTATCTCCACTCTCTTCTTTTCTTTCCTACTACTTGTTTTGCACTTAGTTTGCACTTGTCTAGTTCCTTCAGGGGGAAAGTTAGGTTAGTGCAGTGATAGCTTTAAATTTGCCTCCCAGCCCTGCTCTCACAGCATCCTGTAGGTTTGGTATGTTGTGTTTTTGTTTTCATCATCTCAAAGTATTTTCTAATTTCCTTTGTGATTTCTTTTTTGACCTATTGGTTGTTGAAGAGGGTGTTTGTTAAATATTACATACTTGTGAATTTTCTAAATTTCTTTCTGTTAATTGAGTTCTCATTTCATGCCATTTACTTCATGAACGTACTTTGTATGATTTTGATCTTTCATTTTATTTTTTTTTTTTAAGATTTTATTTATTTCTTAGAGAGAGAGAGAGCACGAGAGGAGAGAGGTCAGAGGGAGAAGCAGACTCCCCACCCAGCAGGGAGACTGATGTGGGACTCGATCCCGGGACTCCAGGATCATGACCTGAGCCGAAGGCAGTTGCCTAACTAACTGAGCCACCCAGGCGCCCCTGATTTTGATCTTTTAAAACATATTGAGATTTGTTTTGTGGCCTGACATATGGCCTGTACTGGAGAATGTTCTGTACACTGAAGAAAAATGCATCTTTTGCTGCTGTCAGGTAGAGTTCTGTAAATGTTTGTTGAGGTCTGGTTGGTTGATAGTGTTGCTTCAGCCTTCTGTTGCTTCACTCATCTTCTGTCTACTTGTTTAGTCCATTATTGAGTGCAGAATACGGAATGCTCCATCTATTTGTTTTTAAGAATTTATTTGAGAGAGAGTGAGAAAGAACATGAGGTGGGTGGGGAGAGGGAGAAGCAGGCTTCCTACTGAGCAGGGAGCCTGATGTGGGGAGAGATCCCAGGACCCTGAGTTCATGACCTGAGCTGAAGGCAGACGCTTAACCCACTGAGCCACAAAGGTGTGCCTCCATCTTTTATTGCTGAACCATTTCTCCCTTCGTTTTTGTCTGGTAATAAGATACACATCTAACTTGCTCCTATCCAACTTTCCTCTCTCCTCGTTTATGTCGTGCTCTAAATGACATCTTTGTATATTGCACGCCCATCACCAGATTTAGAATTACTACTCTGTGTCGTGTCTTTTAAATCAGGGGGGGAAAAGGAATTACAATCAAATATATTTATACCTTCTTTTAATATTGACCCACTGGTACTAGTTTCCTAGGGCTTCAAAGACAGTTAATGGTGTGGCTTAAAGAAACAAATTTATTGTCTCAGTTCTGGATGCCAAAAGTCTGAAATCAGGGTGATGGAAGGGTTGGTTCCTTCTGGAAGCCCTAAGGAGCATCTGTGCCATGTGTCCGAGCTTCTGACGACAGCTAACACTCCTTAACGTTACTTGGCTCGTAGAGGCATCGCTGTGGCCACCACCTTCCATCTTCCTGATGCATGCTCCCTCTCTCCATCTTTTCGTGGTTGGCTCATAAGCACTGGGGGTACTGTTCGATTATGGGCCCACTCTACTCATCCTACTCATCTTAACTCATTACATCTGCAGCGAGCCTATTTCCCATTAAAGTCACATTCAGAAGTATTGGGGATTAGGACCTATCTTTTAGGCAGTGACAGTTCAACTCATAACACCAGAGAAATGTCAGAGCTTTCCAAAGCCCTTACTTGCCAAAGCATCTCATTCTCTACTCTTTCCTTTCAAGCTTTTCGGTTCATCGATTGTTCGCCCCAACTGTTATCCATTGCTCCAGGTAGCTGTGACTAACACATTTACCCTTAAATGTTTTCGACACATGCCCGTGGGTAGCTCCCTTGGCACTGGGAAAATTCCGTTACCTAAGATAAAGGTAAACCGTTTGAGCCAGTCCTCCAAGGAGCCACCAGACAGGTTGCTATGGGCTGAATTGGGTTTCTCGGGCCCCCCACGGCCACCTCTGTCAAATTCGTATGTTGGGAAACCCTCCCCTCCCATGTGACTATTTGGAGATGTGGCTTTTAGGAGGTAAAGTTAAGAGAGGTTAGAAGGGTGGGTTCCTAATCCAATCAGATTGATGTCTGTGTACCAGGAGAAGAGACCCAACAGGGAGCCCTCACCGAAAACCAAATCAGCCAGAGCCTTGTTCCTGGACTTCTCAGCCTCCAGAAGGGTGAGAAAACGAATTTTTGTTGTTTAAAACCCCATTTGTGGTATTTTGTTGTAGCAGCCCAGGCTGATTGATACATAGTTCAAAAGCGTCATTCCTAGTGAATGAGGCCCATTGTTCTCCCTCTGGTCCTCTTTCCTGCCCCAGAAATACAGGCTGTTACTGTCAAGGCCACCACTGAGCTGGGGGCCTGGCGTGGGACCAGGACAAGCTAAAACACCACAGAGCTCTGTTTTTACCGAGAGTCAGCTGGATTTTCTTGAGTAAGCTTCCCCCTGGTTGCTGCAAGCGTTTTACTTAGTTTCCAGAATTCTGAGAGAGTTGCTTTTGGCGGTTTTTGCCAGTGTTGTGTCTGTTGGTGTTTTGGAAGGAAGGACCTCGGTGTTCTCACTCCTCCATTTTCACTGCTGTCTTCCCCCCTGCTCCCTGCTCCCTTCTCCCCCAGACTTTGACACTCTTCCCACCAAGAGGTGGGGGCCTGTGTTCTGCCTCGAGGCTGGGGGGGTTTGCTTATGACTGCTCCGACCAGAAGGACCACAGAGGCGGCTCCGGCTCTCCAGGCTAGGTTATAAAGAGACTACAGCCGCCATGTCCTCTTTGTAGGATCTGGGGTCGGAATACTTGCTCTGGGGAAGCCAGCCTCCATGCTGTGAGGGAGCCCAAAGTCACTCACGTGGAGAGACCAGGATGAGAGGAGCTAGGGCCCCAGATGACGGCCAGCCTCAGTCTTCAGACTGCTTCCAGCCCTCAAGTCTTCTCGCGGAGACCCAGACCTCATGGAGCAGAAACGAGCTGTCTCGGCCATGCCCCGTCTGAATTTCTGACCCCTGGCCTCTGCGAACATAGTAAATAGTGATTTTATGCTGCTGCATTTTCTGGTGATTTCTTCGACAGCCACAGTAACTCGAACAGTCTGGCGAATTAAATGGTGCCAAGCAGGGGGCAGACTTTTTCCTCCCTTTCACTATAGTTGGGCTGGGAAAGGGCTGGGAAAGCAGCAGTTAGGAGCTTCGGGATGATCTTATTCCTCACCCCTCCTTCCCTCCCTACAGGGGCTTGTCTTGTTCTGCTAGACTTTGCAAGAGTCCCCATCTTCCCAAACACCCAGGCCAAACACAGGCCAAACACAGCGTGTCTGATTTTTTCCCTTTCTCTTCACCTTCCTGACAGAGGCAACAAGTGATATCCATTATCTTTTTCCTAGTGCCCACACAAATGTGTTCCTTCCTTCCCATCCCTAACAATTATCGATACGATAGGAAAGTCCCCTGTAATGTGAAACCACTGTCTCCTACCAGAGCAAAGCAAAAGGTGAGTCACTCAGTGTGTCTCCCGTACTCCTAGTCCTGAACCGACTTTGTTCTTGTGTTGGGTCCAAGACTTTTTCCTCCAGCTCCTCTTAACTGTCCCTGGCTATAAGGCTCAGTTTGGCTTACAGAAGTCCAGTGGTATTAGATATTATCCTAATATTGACTGTTAAATAAATCCCTTCGTGCTGCTCTCTCTGGAAATACTCAAGCAACAACTTAATGGCTTTTTCTTTGTCCTGACCCAAGCAGCGTTTGCAGGGAGAGTTTTTGTGACTTAAATTAAAAAATAGGAACATGACCTACAGAGCCCAGATTCTTACTTTAAAAACATGAAAAAATGGGGGTGCCGGGGTGGCTCAGTCGTTAAGCGTCTGCCTTTGGCTCAGGTCATGATCCCAGGGTCCTGGGACTGAGCACCGAATCGGGCTCTCTACTCTGCGGGAGCCTGCTTCTCCCTGTCACACTCCCCCTGCTTGTGTTCCCCTCTCTCACTGTGTCTCTCTCTGTCAAATAAATAAATAAAATCTTTAAAAAATTTTTAAAAATTAAAACATGAAAAAATGCAGTTTTTGTAGGTAAGGACCCAGTTATCCCCACTATTTTATTTTTGAAGCTACACAAGAGGAAGTCTGCTACTGACAGAGTTTGTATAGGATTATTTCAAGCCCTATTTAGAACGCGGGTCTTTAACATGTAGTAGTTACAGTAGACGTTATAAGAATCCCTTTTGTAATTTAGAACTTCCTCAAGACCCAGAAAGCTGTTTGCTATGAGAAGCAGGAGAACAACTGCATCCTGTGAGCTCTCACTACATTACCATTGTTTCCTAAATGCCCTGAATGTTGAGCAGCTCACATTTTTTTTTGAGAGAGAGAGAGAGAGAGAGAGAGAGACCATGCAAGCAGGAGGGGGAGGGGCAGTGGGCGAGGGAGAGAGAGAATCTTCTGCGGGCCCCACGCCCAGTGCAGAGCCCCTGTGAGGCTCCATCTCCCAGCCCTGAGATCATGACCTGATTTGAAATCGAGTTAGACATTTAGCCAACTGAGCCACCCAGGCACCCCGAGCAGCTCATATGTACGAGATTAAATCTTTAAGAAGGAGAGAAAAAAGGAAAGGGGGGGGGCAGCTACCAGTCATTTATTGTGAAAGTATTTATGAAGCACTTAACTCTGTGCCAGGCACTGTTTGAGTTGCCAGGTGTGTGACAGTTGGGTCCTTGGGCTCTCTAAGCCACAGAAACTGACAGGAGGGCGAAAGGGAATTCCAGGAGAGGCTTTTCTTAGGGCTTATGCACAAGGGAGACAGCGTAAGGGGGAAGTGTCCTGCAGGCTGGCTCTCAGACCAAATGCCGGGGAAGGTTTTCAGGGGGGCCGAGGTGGAAAATGGAGGACGTCTAAGCACATTGGGGCAAGGAGATACAGGACGTTCGGCGTGCAGGCACAGTGGACAGAACATGCTTCTCCATGCATTGCCTCTCTCTCTAACAAGTCACCTCTCCACCATGGGCATGATTTTTAGTATTATAATGAGGGAGGAAGTAGGTAGGAGTTCAGCACTGGGGTCCATCTTGGCCCGGACTGGTTAGGTCCAGTCTTCACCAGTCTTCGTGGCCTCTCCTTTCAGTGAGCATCCTCCCTTCACATTCCTGTAAGGTACACTATTCAAGGGGCAGAGAGTTTTAGCTCTCGTAGCAGATGCACTCCACAAAGGGCAGAGCTCTGTGGGAATGCTGGGTTTGGGTGGTTAGGGTTGAGGGGATCCAAGTCCATGCCTTCCTCTGCCTTAGGTATAGAGCAGGCAAAAATCTCTGCCCTAAAAAAAAAAAAAAAAAAATCCCTGCCCTCAGAGCTTGCATTTTGGGGGTAGAGAGAATGAGACAATGAAGTAAAATGTGTAAGACAGTTTTATGCATGTTAGAATTTTTAACTAATCACAGGACCATGTTTACAAAATGCTATCAAGCAAGATAAAGCTGGAAAGAGCAGTCCTGCTGGGTTGGGTTTGAGGGGGTTGAGTTTTAGAGGTCAAGTAGGCCTCGGTGAGAAGTGACTTTGGAGGAGGTAAGGTGAGAGATATAAATATCTGGGGGAAGATGGTCCAGGGAGGAGGTTTCAGCAAGTGCAAAAGTCCTGATGTCAGAGCATGCTAGCTATTGGAGGAACCTAAAGAGGCAGAAAGAATGGAATAGAGAGAATGAAAGGTGGAGAGACAGGTCTTCTTGGCCCTTGCAGGGCATTTTAGTGCTTGGGGTTTTTACTCAAAGTGTAAGAGAAGCCATTGGAGGGTTTTTTAAGTAGGGGAGTGATGATGATCTCATTTAGCTTTTAACAAGACCATATTGTTGTGTTGAGGACAGTCTGAAGGGAACAAATTATGGAAGCAGAGAGACCAGTTTTTGTAGGCTATTATGGAAGTCCATGAGAGATGGAAGTTGCCTGGACCAGAGGGTAGTACTGGATGAATTCTAGAATAATTTGAAGATAAGGTAGACTGGATTTGCTGACAGATGTGGTGTGTGAGAGAAAGAAGAGATACTTTAAGATTATTAAAGGTTTTAGGGGCACCTGTGTGGTTCAGTCATTAAGCGTCTCCCTTCAGCTCAGGTCATGATCCCAGGGTCTGGGATCGAGCCCCAAATCGGGTTCCCTGCTCAGCAGGAAGCCTGTTTCTTCCTTTCCCACTCCTCCCCCCTTCCCTCTCTCGCTGTGTCTCTGTCATATAAATAAAATCTTAAAAAAAAATTACTTTTAGATTTCAGTCTGAGCAACTGAAAGATGAGTTGTCCTTAACTTAGATGGGAAGACTCTGGTAGGAATAAGTTTAAAGATTAAGACTTATTAAACTTGAGATGACAAATAGAGATGTCACAAGTTAGTTGAATATTCAGGAGAAAAGTCTGAGCTGGTGAATTGGGAGAGGTGTGCATATGGCAGCATTTAAAACAAAAAGACTGGACGAAGTCACCAGCAGAGGTGGATGTCGATAGGAAGGGAAGAGTTCCAAGGACTGAGGCATGGGTCATTCCAGTATGAAGATGTCAGGGAGAAGGCCCAGCAAAGGAGGCAGAGGCATGGACAGTGAAGCAGGAGGCAAATTAAGGGAATGATCTCTGGAGGCCAAGTGAAAAAAAGGGGGAGGGATTGATCAAATTGCAAAGTAGTGCTTATGGGTCCAGATAAGGTCATAAAAGAACTAACAATGGTATGTAACATAGCAAGATCTCTGGAGAAAAGTATAGCAGTTCCCCAAAGTGGTAGGAGCGAGAGCTCTAATGGTTGGAGTGGGTTCAAGAAAGAATTGGGAGAGAGGGACTAGAGACAGCAAATAGGGGCTTTCTTTAAATCTTTTCTTTTCTTTTTAAAGTAATCTCTACATCCACCATGGGGCTTGAACTCATGACCCTGAGATCAAGAGTCACACACTCTACTGACTGAGCCAGCAGTCAGGCGCCTGGGGACTTTTTTTTTTTTTTAAAGATAGAAGAAATAAAAACATATTTTATGCCGATGAAAAGATCTTTGCTTTTCCAGTGAGGGACCCAGCCTTGTCATTCACGCTCCCTTCCTTGGACTTCATATTTGGGTATTTGCTGTTTGTTGGGACCCTCATACAAGGGAATCTGAACTGACAGGAAGCTGAGGGGTATGAAATCCAGCTTCTTTCATATGCAGAATGCTTCTCTTCCCCCAAACTGTTGATCCCCATTGCTTTGGGGGAACAACATAGATGTGGTCAAGATGTTCCATGGAACTGCATTTCTCTCATTTATTATTTGCATGGTACTTCACATTTGTGATTTGGTGCCTGTCTCAACTCCATAGATCGCACCTTTCCCTGGTTTCTGAAAGATGTCGGTGCTCCACTGATTCTTCAAAGGAATGCTTCAAAGGAATGACAGTGACCAAAGACGTCTTAAAAACTTAATGCAAACCCTATCAGTCATGGGCTGTTCATGAAAATACTCCTCCCATCTGGCTGCACGGTGGGAGCGTGGCTCTCAGATAAGACCGTGCAGTGTGTTCTAACCAATGAAATGTAAGCTACATGATGTTTGTCACTTCCTAGCAGAATCGTCAAGAACCAGTGAGCGGGCTGCCACACGTTCTTGGCTGTCGGTAATGGCAGTGGAAGCACGTGTGGAGAGGAAGCCTCTGTCAGCCAGGGTCTGAGTCATAGCACCAACGGTGGCCCCCTTGCCGACCCTTGGATAGACATCATGTATGAGAAGTGAACTTAAGTTTTATTCCTTTTATTTTGGGGCAGCAAAACCCAACATACCCTGACTGACACAATGCTAAGCAAAAATGAACTGGTGTTCCAGTCGCCATTATGACCAGCAGACAAGCAAGTCTAGGATATGAAGGCTTCACTTCCCACACCAGGGGCAAAGAAGACCCAGTAACAGGTGGTTAAACTTCACCTCACAGTCAGTTCTCCATTCAGTAAAAAACAATGGAAGCTTTGAAATATTAGCAATGTTTTAGAAACATTTCTCTCCGAACTAGGAGGAGAACTTTTCTTCAAGAGACCTAGTTGGACTACCGAAACGAAGTTTAGTTTATTTCAGACTCTGTTCTCTGGGCCATCTGCATCAGATCCTTCAGGCATGCTCATTCCAAACACAGAGTCCTTGGTTTTGGCCACCAAGAAGAATCCTGTGGTTCTTAACTCCTAGGAAGTACTATAATCTTGATCTTGATTTATATGTGTGGCCTAATACAAAAACATATCTGGTCTTTGTCCTAGGTTCCTGCCACAGAGCTGCTAAAACTCTTGAAATTTCCTGAGTGACAGGAGTGACTTGTGTTATTCACCATAAGCCCAATTTTATGCTAATGAGGTCACTTAGGGAGGAGTCCCCAGATAGCCTCAGGATTGAGCTGGTCACCAGAAAGACCAAGGGATTGGACCTCTTGACCAACCTCCAGAAGCAGATGTGGGGGAGGGTGCTGGAAATTGAGCCCTATAAACCCTTGCACAGAGATTCAGAGAGCTTCTGGGTTGGTGAACACATGGAAATGTTGGGAGGATGGCGTGCTCCGCATCCCTCCCCTTCCTTCCCCTGTCACTTTCATTTGGTTGTTCTTGAGTTATAGCCTTTATAATAAGCAGGCACACATGTTTGCTGGAGTTCTGGGAGCCATTCTAGCAAATTATCTAATTTAAAAGGGAGGGGAGTTGTGGGATAACCCTTTCCCCCCCAATTTTATAGTCAAGTTGGACGGAAGTGTGGGTAACCTGAGACCCAGTCCTTGGAACGGGCATCTGAAGTGAGTGAAAGCAGTCTCGTGGGACTGACAATAACTCTGGGTCGTGTTAGAATTGAACAGAACTGTAGGACATCTGGGTAGTGCCCAGAGACTCAGAGAATATCACTGAAGTATATTTTCTGGTGTTTTTTTGAGATTTTATTTATGTATTTGAGAGAGTGAGAGAGCATGAGGGTGGGGAGGGGGAGAGGGAGAGGGAGAAGCAGGTTCCCTGCTGAGCAGGGAGTCTGATTCAGGGCTCCATCCCAGGACCCTGGGATCATAACCTGAGCTGAAGGCAGATGCTTAACTGAGCCACCCGGGCGTCCCTTCCAGGTTTTTTGTGTGTTTTGTTTTGTTTTTTGGCACGTGTCAGCAGGGGGAGGCTGAGAGAGAGAGAGAGAGAAAACCTCCAGCAGACTCGCCGCTGAGCACAGAGCCCTGCAGCAGGGTCTCGATCCCACAACCCTGAGATCATGACCTGAGGGGAAACCAAGAGTGGGAGGCTCAACTGACTGAGCCATCCAGGCCCCCCACTGAAGTATATTTTCAACAGAATGTCTGATGGACTTCACACATGCTTCATTATTACAGAAGAAATGTTAGTGTAAGAGACAAATCATAATTCTGCATAAAAGAATTTTATTTAGTGGTCAGATCCCAATGAATAATGCCAGTCATTGCTCGATTCTGCTAAAATGTGCTATTTAGATATACTCTTAAGAAAGTGTACAGTGCATCACCAAAAGCTGTTTAATTTGGATTGTGTAGAGTAAAAGAAAACTTCATAAATCTTTGTTTTCTGATAAAATTTTTTAAAATATAAAAATGAAAAAACAAACCCAAAAGCAGTATTCAAAAATAATAAATGTCACCCTGGACTATTTACAGTAAGATGCCTTTTTCCTAGGAGAATGTTCTCTGCTTGGTTCTTTTCCTCACCCTTCACCTAGCACTTGTAGGGGTTCTCACCCCCATCTGATCCTACTCTAGGATTTCTTCCATTCCTGTCTTGCTTCAAACAGTCATCTGTTCTCTCACCTTTGACTCTTTCTCTGATATTCCTTTCTCCTGCACTTAAATTACCAGTCATTCTATTGAACAGACATTTGTTGAGCACCCATGCGTGCCAGGCACTGTGCTGGGAGGCAGAGAGAAATACAGAGATGAAAAGTCACGGACCCCTTCCTCAAGAATCTGAGTTTGGGTTGAATTAAAAAACGTTTTTCACATTATATTCCATGAGGTCCCAGGCTCCTGTGGAGTACATTTGGGGACTTCTTGAAACAAAGTGCACTCACGGAGGCTCTGTCAACGTGGCCCACTCCAGGGCATTTTGAACTTAGAATTCTGCTCTTTATGAAGCGCGGCGTCAAGAGCCTAGACCTACGGTTTGCGTTCTACACTCTTCGCAGGTGGGAAGTGTATGCTGGACAGTAGGGGATCAGCCGTGCCAGTTTTCCGGGGAGAAGGGTGATCGTTTAGTTGGTTTCTACAAATTCCAAGTATGAAAAAGCCCTTAAACCACCCCTCCCACCACCGAATACTAAATTTGAGCTCTAGATACATGTTAAGAAGCTCTCCCTTAATCTGGGCTTGTAACAAGATGCTCTAAGACTCCTTTTATAAATGTCCAGCGGGAGCTCTTTTTGTTACCTCCACAAATATTTCTTTGAGCTTTACTGTGAACATTTTCTTAGCTTTGAACCTAAAAGCAGCAAATGAAGCCTGCAGGTCACCTTTTTTTTTCTTCTTTTATCATGGTTGAACCCAAAACAAGCTCAGCTCTTGCATTTGGCCTACATCTTCTTTGTCCATGAGGCCTTGAGAGACCCATGGTAGTTACTTAAAGTAAAGAAGGCAAACTATGCAATACAAAACAAAAGGTGTACACAGCACACTACGGAAGCAAAAACGACACCATACCCTTACTGCCCCCACCTTGTTCCATGCCTGGTAGACCACGTCCCTACAAATATTCACATTTGGAAATATTTCTCAGTCACAGGAAAGTCCAAATCATGGTGATGGGCTTGTAGCGCATCCCTCTCATCGACTCCACACAGCCGACCACTGAACAATGACGAATGGAGTTTTTATGCGGAAGTTCTAGACCCCATGCTTTTCCACAGGTTACAGAGGGTCACATCACTGTACAGTTTCCATCCAATTAGATGATACTCAGTCCGTTCAAGAGTATGAGTGCCAGATTCAGAACTTCCTCATGAGCTGGTCCCAAGCCCTTTGGATCCGAAGGCAACTTTGGGAGTTGGCATTATTCCCATGTTACATTTGGCCCACCCTACTCTGTGGTAGAGTAATCACGACGTCTGCAATGTGCGAAGAGAATGAGAAGAGCAGGGAGTACTGGGAGAGAGAGGGGAAAAAGTGATCATGCACAAGCTTCTTGCTCTGTCGTGCATATATTTTCAGTGTAACAGCGTGTATTTCGACACATAAGGGCTTGTGCTTTTTCATTAAAGAAATAACTTGCCCTGAAAAGCTCATTTGGCAGATGTGGCCATGAACGTGTGGGTGGAAAATGTGTGATGAGGTTCTGTACGGAGGCCCGTGGGTGTGTCCTTCTGGCTCCTCCCCCAGCACACCCACCTCACCCGCAAGGAAAAGCTGGTAGGTTACACCTGGTCGGTTTGATACTCAGAAGCCTCAGACAGGCTTTCGGAGAAGCTTAGGAAATTCTCCTGGTACTCGGAGCAAACAATCTCATAGCGGTAATGCCGGAACTCCACAGCAAATGTACCAAAGTAAGACAGGAAGCACATGACCAGACCCCACTGGACTCTTGCTGCATACATGTGGATGCCTTGGGCCATGAGGATGAAATCTGGGGAGCAGAAGTCAAGGAAAGGACCCCCCATCTGCCGCATCAAAACTGGGCTCATTTCTGGACAGGGACAGGTGACAAGAAAAGTCTCACTCTTCCCCCTCTTCAGCAGAGCTTAGCTTGACGGCATGCTGAACACACCACTTGCATGAATAATCCTCACAGCAATCCTGTTATCATCTGTTCATTCATTTTATTTTTTTTTTAAGATTTTATTTATCCACTTGACACAGAGAGAGAGAGATCACAAGTAGGCAGAGAGGGAGGCAGAGAGAGAGGAGGAAGCAGTTTCCCCACTGAGCAGGGAGCCCGATGCGGGCCTCGATCCCAGGACCCTGAGATCATGACCTGAGCCGAAGGCAGAGGCTTGAACCCACTGAGCCACCCAGGTGCCCTCATCAGTTCATTTAAAAATGGGGAGACTGGGCGCCTGGGTGGCTCAGTGGGTTCAAGCCTCTGCCTTCGGCTCAGGTCATGATCTCAGGGTCCTGGGATCGAGGCCCGCATCGGGCTCTCTGCTCAGCGGGGAGCCTGCTTCCTCCTCTCTCTCTGCCTACTTGTAATCTCTGTCAAATAAATAAATAAAAACTTTAAAAAAAAATGGGGAGACTGAGTCCAAATGGTTAAGTAACTTGCCTGAGGTCACAGAAGTGTTAACTGGTAGGGCTGGAATTCAAATGCAAGGACTCTGACTCCCAGGCCAGGCCTGTAGCTCTACCACTGCCTAATAATCTCTGAGATTAGCCAGAAGATTAAAATTCCAAAAAAATTAGTCAGCCAGAAAAATAAATTTATCTTTTTAAAAATCAGTACATGTGACTGTGGATTCATGGTCATCATTCTATCTGCAGAAACAATTTTGAACATATCAAATCACTAATTACCTACATTGAAGCTTTGTCTCTGCAGTGCTAACACTGTGTAAGTGCCCCTCTTCCTTTTGTCTAGTTTTCACTATTAAAACAATAAATGAGACTCTTGTGCCTGAATCTATGTGGAGTGTACACGCACACACACCAGTATAACATGAGGTAGGAGCTGGGAAGGAGAAGGTTTCAAAACATGCTTTAGTAAAAAGCCAGGAGGCCAAAGTCTAAATACATTCTTTAAGAAAAATCAGAAATGCTCCCTTGGAATTAGCTCTATCTTCAGAACTTAGACTTAAAATCTTGGGAAATTTTTAGAGAGCAGAAGAATACGGTGAAACTACTTCAGCCAGACTCTGCTCTCCTGAGAAGGCCTGGGTCGGTTCACCTGGGAACCAAGACAGGGTTCACCTGGGAACCAAGACAGGGTTCCAAATGTTCAGAAACAACACAGGTCAGGATTCCTTGGTATAAGCTGAAAATGCAAAATAATTTAAAGTCTGTACATAATCTTCTGACTGAGGGCTCAAAATATTGGCAAAGCAATATTATTACTTGAGATGATGGGGAAGGGATAAATCTTCATCTCTCATACTGACAGCATTCTCACCTTTTTACTCATAAAATATTTTATCAAGTGGCTAGCCATAAGCATGATTTTTGGCTTGACTCTCCAGTCCTTATTTGTTCTCTAAGGTGCTGCAGAACTTCAAAAAAAACTAATAAAATGGTTGGCAGTCAGTGGCCTCTGCCTTCGGCTTAGGTCATGATCTAAGGGTCCTGGGATCCAACCCCACCTCGGGCTCCCTGCTCAGCGGGGAGCCTGCTTCCTCCTCTCTCTCTGCCTGCCTCTCTGCCTACTTGCGATCTCTTTCTCTCTGTCAAATAAATACATAAAATCTTTTTTAAAAATTTAAAAAAACTACAGGACATCCCTGAACCACAGGGGTTTTCATATTTTAAAGCCACTTTCCCCAAGGCGAGAGGGTGTGGTCATGAAGAGTTCCAACTGTGCCTGAGTTTAAGTCGAGATCAGGGCATATAGTGTGATCTTGGGTAAATTATCTCTGTCCTTACTATTGTTAAATGAGGATTAAAAGAGTGGATCTACTTAAAATGCTTAGAATGACGCCTAGCACATAGTGCTTAATAAATGTTGGCAATTACGTGCCGGAGTAGGTCATCAGGTTAGCGATACAGTCTACCACCTAGGAACCTTATTCCCATCCTCTCTGGTTTCTGAGAAGGACCTACTGGAGTGAACACTTAAGATCACTCTGCCCCACGGCACGAGGGGCTGATCTGATTGGTCGCACTGGAACTGGCCGGCTTCTATTGGGCCACGCTACTGGTAGGTGGGGTCACCGTGCTCCCTCCTGGACTAGTCTCACGGGATGTGTTAAGGGTGAAGTTTTTCCTGGTTTCTCTGCTTGTTCCTGAGTGGATGATTTGAATTCCAGGGTGTGACAGAGGCGGCCTCCCACGTTCTCCTTCGCAAATTAAATTACACGAAATAACAGGGCCCTTAATAAAGTCAAGAATTAACTTTTTTTTAAGATGGAAGGGAAAAACAATCACCATTTTATGCATTCTGTGCTTTTCATCAAGGGAAATTTTCACATCATTAATGATAAGGAACACCATTCCTACAGATAGAAACAATTTTGAGAAGGCAGAGCTTGTTTTTATTTTTAGTTCTCCATCTCCTCTTTGGCATAAAAAAATAGGACTGAGAGTTTTTGTTTTTATATCCATTACTGTTATCTTTTGTCTAAGATTCTGAGATAATCTGACCAATATCCTAACCAATCGGAAATGGCGATTTTTTTCATCTATATGTCTGTGTTTTACTCTCACTGTTAAAGAACCTTCTCTTCACATTCAAAGGATACAGAGGACCACACAGAGAGTGATAGATGCTGAGAGAATAACTCGTGGAATTCCAACTTTCCGCCCTTCGTTCTTGATGTTGACTTTGAGTGTCAAAGCAGCCTGGATCCAGCAGGTCAACGTGCCAAATCCAAAGGTCAAGGAAGTTCCGACATTGTGGATTTCTTCATCATTTGTGAGCTAAGGGATGAACAGATAATGACAAGGAGGCCCATTTAGAAAAGACATGATGGCCAATGGAACACCTGAGGGAAAAAAAATAGGTAAAGTGATGTCTCAATAATGGGATGATAGATTTTGGAAAGAGTAGAGTCCTTCATCTTCACTGGCTCTTTGTTTCTGTTCTCAAATGGTCTGAACTCTGAGGGGAAAAAGGGAAACATATAGTACCCCCAAACCTCAAAATATTTGTTTAGAATAACCACTCAGGCAGTGTTAATCTTTTTTTTTTAAGATTTTATTTATTCATTTGACGCAGAGAGAGAGATTACAAGTAGGCAGAGAGGCAGGCAGAGAGAGAAGAGAGAGGAGGAAGCAGGATCCCTGCTGAGCAGAGAGCCCGATGTGGGCCTCGATCCCAGGACCTTGGGATCATGACCTGAGCCGAAGGCAGCGGCTTTAACCCACTGAGCCACCCAGGCGCCCAGGCAGTGTTAATCTATTCCTTGAATTTATTTTCCAGAAAAGTGTGGAAAAGCAAAAGCAAAACAGTTACACCAAAAAGAGAAATGTCTGTTTCTACAAACATACACCCCAAACTTTGTTTTCCAGACAGAAATGAGACCCATGATCTCACTGTGTATTTACTGATCAAAGAGGACATACTCTAAGCAGGTCAAGATTTTACTGACATCCACTTATCCTACAAAACTGGCCTGTGATGAGACCAATTCATTGTTAACGGGATTTTGTTGAATTTTCCTTTTATAAAAAGAAAATTGCCACCTAGTAGCTTTTTCCATATTTGTAGATCCATTAAAGGACATTTGTTTGAAGATTCCTGGTCAAGGCTTGTATAGAGTTAATAGGTTAAAGGAGACCCATTTGGGTTATTTCATTTTGAGGGTTAAAGACGTAAACTCTCCGAATCATTGCCTATTGAGGTAAAAAAATATACTGGTTACTTTTTTTTTTTTAATATAGGGGTCACAGGGCGCCTGGGTGGCTCAGTCAGTTGAGTGTCTGCCTTCTGCTCAGGTCATGATCTCAGGATCCTGGGATTCAGCCCGGTGTCAGGCTTTCTGCTCAGCAGGGAGCCTGCTTCTCCATCTCCCCTGCTTGTGCTTTCTATCTCTCAAGTAAATAAATAAGTAATCTTAAAAATATATATATACTGGTCCCTTAAAACATCTTTATCAATTATATATATTATCATATTATATATTAATTACATATTATTATATTATATCAATATACTGTTATACTATATAATATATATTTTTAAGATTTTTTTTTTTTGACAGAGAGAGAGACAGTAAGAGGGGGAACACAAGCAAGCAAGGGGAGTGTGAGAGGGAGAAGCAGGCTTTCCGAGGAGCAGGGAGCCCGATGTGGAGCTCTATCCTAGGACCCTGGGATCATGACCTGAGCCGAAGGCAGACGCTTAACCGACTAAGCCACCCAGGCGCCCCAGCAATTATATATATTTTTAATTACACATATAAGTAAATAAAATCTATAGTTGAAATCTATAGTATAGATTGAAATAGTTGACCTATATAGTGTAGTTGAAATCTATAGTAAATAAAATCTATAGGCTCTTACAACATGGTAAAATATTTTTTTTTGAATTGTCATTGTCTTCAGATGTCTTATTGTTTGAAATTGCTGTGGGAATAACGGTTGCATCAAATTAATATTGCTTTCCTTTTACAATTTTTTCTATTGTTTTTGGTTGTAATATTTTTTCCTCTTCTTTGGAAGAAGCCACTTTTTTCTATCTTAGCTCAAAAGACATATTTTCAAATCTCTATGTATTTATATATTTTTTTAATGTGAAGGACACCTGTGTTTATTTATTTATTTATTTTTAAAGATTTTATTTATTTGTTAGAGAGAGAGAGCATGCACGAGGTGGGGGGGCAGAGAGAGAAGCAGGCTCCCGGCCGAACAAGGAGCCCAGTGTGGGACTTGATCCCAGGACCCTGGGATCATGACTTGAGCCAAAGGCAGACGCTTAACTGACTGAGCCACCCAGGTGCTCCAGATCTTACTTTAAATAACAATTCCTGGAATTAAAATTTACATCTAGGAAATTAGTTTTCCATTCTGTACACAGTCTATTCATTTATTATTTTAAATTTAATTTTAAAAATATAATTATATAATTACATGGTTCAAACTTTAAAAAATTATAGAGTACAGATGGAAAAGTGTCTCCCATTCCATACACTAGCCACTTGGTTTCTTCACAGGCAACTAAGGTGTTGTTTCCTGTGTATTCTCTGTAGATATTCCAGAAAATGCTCTTTGTATGTCTTATCATCATTCATGGTTTTGAGTATTTATGGTTCACCAAAACAACCCAATCTCTAGGCTTTAGGAAAGACCAAAAGGTCTCCTCAGTAACTTCCATCCAGGCCCTGGTTGAGAGAATTGGTAGTAAGCATTTGACAACAGGCTAGGCCCTGCAGCATAGACAGGCTGCAGCTGCTTGGTAAGTCTGGCTTGATATGGGATGGGACCTAAAGTAGTAGAACAATGAGTGGGATTGCCTATCTGTCAAATGACCCGTTCATTCAAAACTCATCATTCCACTGCCCCTCTGTGCCAGGCAAAATGCTAGGGAACGAGTTTTCCTGGGATAATGAATTACCAGGACTAAGGGGTGGAATGAGAGACAGTCTTAGAAAATCCACTACCATATTTTTTTGAATGCCTATGCCATTTGAATTTCACCCCACAGACAGGGAGAGGTGTCAGGATGGAGGAAGTTTCTTGCCAAGGTATAAAGCACAGGTTGGAGGACGGTGGGAAGGGAACGGAGCCATGGGCAAGCAGACAACCTCTGTTCCAGTGGGGGGCGGGGGGGCTCCTCGTCTGTCTTACAGATGGAGTCATTAGAGTCAAGAGGCAGATGACGGTATTAGCAAGGGAATTTTATTTATTTGTTTGTTTGTTTAAAGTAGGCTCTATGTCTAGCTTGGAGCCCACCATGGGGCTTAAATTCATGACCCTGAGATCAACACCTGAGCCAAGATCAAGAGCCAGATGCTCAACCAACTGAGCTACCCAGGAACCCCTAGGGAACTTATTATTAAATGTTGTGACCTTGGGCTTCTAAATGTCTGGGAAGAAGAGTTAGCGTTAGTAGATCTTTATATAAGTCCTAGGTGTTCTAGAAAAATTCTGGGTCTTCAAACTTGAGTCCCATGTGAGCTTGCTCATATGAAATGTGAGCTTTCATCCAAAAAGTATGTTCAGTGTTTAATTTTAGGAGGCCACGATCCTATTAGTTTTCTAGAAAGTTCCATTAGGAGATAGTTTGTTCTGAGAAAGAGAGTAAAGCACTTTGAAATCCTTTGTAGAAGATACATGGCGATTGGAGAGGCTACTTCTCCTGGTCACTGTGCTGTCCTCCCTATGCAGAGGGAGCACCCTCACACGTGCCACGCGAACACAGGCACATGGGGCCGAAGTCCAGAAGGACTGACTGCTGGAGGACCTGTGCTTATTAGGAAGCACGACCAGCGTTACTCAAAAGATTCATGCAGAATCAGTGCCTATGAAAATCCTCTATGCCAAGGGGGAGAAGAAGGAGGTGAAAAAGGCCAAATGAAGTACCTGAAAATTACCGAGTAAGGTCATTCCAAAGGAAGCCAGACACAGCGCCACCAATCCACTGATATTCAGCCATGGATTTAAAACCTTGGGTTTCAGTTGTATGAAGCGCAGAACAGCTACCACGAGAGCTGGGGATAAAACAAAATGTTAACATTTAAAAATCTAAACCATGCAGCTAGACTCTGCCTCACTAGAGGCAGTGTTCTAAAGCCCCACTGTGCAAGATTAAACTTTTCGCCATGGTGCATTTTTACATCTCTGAAGTGGCAGATAATTTTTTAAAGAAACTTCTCATGTGATGCTTACGATTATTTGGATGTTTTATTATGCCTACCCTGAGAGAGGCAGAGAGGAGCTGAAAAAGCATTGCTCTACGTTATTTGAGGGATGCGAGGATGACAGAGCTGCCACTAGGGTTCTCAGAGTTCTCAAAAGCAAGGTCAGCCGAGGACCCCACTGGCTTAGGAGAACATCGAAGAGGCCTTGACACAACAATTATGACAGGGATAAAGACAATCCATGGCTTGAGAACTCATTAATTCACTCCCCCCACCCCACTTTGGTTTCACAGTGTTAGAGCAGACACGGCAGGAAGACACAGGGAAGACAGGGGTCTACATCCAGACACATAGGCTGGTCCCTGTGCCAGAAATCATTCCTGCGGATATGAAGAAGACAAGGCAAGTGTACAAATCCCTTGATTACTGGTTTATTTCCTCCGTCTAATACTACGTGGAGGTGTCCACTGTCAAAGGACAAGGATAGTCCATCTAAATTAGAGCAGTTACAGTAATGATTTACCTGATTATATTAAGAGAGCTCGGTTCTCCTATGATGTTACTCACTTTATTTTTTTAACTTTATATTTTTTAAAGATTTTATTTATTTATTTGAGAGAGGGAATGAGAGAGCATGAGGGTGGGGAGGGGCAGAGCGAGAGGGAGAGAAGCAGGCTCCCTGCTGAGCAGGAAGCCCCGTGTAGGGCTCCATGTGGGGCTCAATCCCAGGACCCTGGGATTATGATCTGAGCTGAATGCAGATGCTTAACCAACTGAGCCACCCAGGTGCCCTGATGTTTCTTACTTTAAAAGACCACTCCAAAAAAAAATAATAATAATAATAAAAAAGACCATTCCATCTTTTGAAGCAAATTGTTATGGGGGAATCAGAAAGGTTGAAGGAATTTACCTAGATTTAAACCTGACTTTTTTTTAAGGTTTTATTTATTTAAATAATCTCTATACCCCATGTGGGGCTCAAACTCACAATCCTGAGATCAAGAATCACATGCTCTTGTGACTAAGCCAGTCAGACACGCCTCAAATCTGACTTCTAATAGTAACCTTGAGGACAGTCCATACTCAAGCAATGGATATGAGAATCCCCTTTTATTAATTGCTTAGTGCAAGAGTATTTTCATATTTATACAAAAAGCTGGGGAGGTTAGTCTACGAATAAGAGAAAAAAGTGCTTGCAGCTAATATAAATTATATCTACATATAAGGAAATGCACTTTCTACTTCCTTTTTTTTTTTTTAAAGATTTTATTTATTTATTTGACACAGAGAGAGAGATTACAAGTAGGCAGAGAGGCAGGCAGAGAGACAGAGAGAGGAGGAAGCAGGCTCCCTGCTGAGCAGAGAGCCCGATGCGGGCCTCGATCCCAGGACCCTGAGATCATGACCTGAGCTGAAAGCAGAGGCTTTAACCCACGGAGCCACCCAGGCGCCCTGCACTTTCTACTTCCTAAGACAATTTATTTTGACATTAAGTTTTAACAGGGAAGACAATTAGAAATTCAAGAATTACCCTATTTATATAGCAATTAAGTAGGTAATTATTTGCTAAAGGTTTTTATCTTCATTATAGGTCCTATTAGGAGTCATTAATAAAGAAAACCCATCCATAAATTTGCATTTCCTAAATTTACTGAATGTCATAGTTGCTAGCTACAAAGTTTAGCTCAGCAAGTTGATTTTCAGTTCCAAGTATCTCTGATCAAAGAGTGGTATACAACTTGGTTAAGCTTTGGATTTTAGAAACAAAATAGCAGTGAGCCATCATTTATAAAATCTCAGACTGTTCAGCTCTGATTTAGCTTTTAGCATATTTATGTTTCATCTAATTCCTACTAGAGGTCATAGAATTTATAAATGATACTTGAGTTGAAAGAGTCCAAACCTAATGGTTTGAGGGACCTAGTTAGAAGTTATCTGATGTCTATTAATAATGACAAATATCCTAGAGGATGAAAAAATCAGCACAACTTCTTCCTACTTTTTAGGATGGGCACAGGAGGAGAAAGCGCAGAGGAGAAATTCCACATAAGCCCTCTAACATGAAGTGATCATCAGATTAAAGAGGTCACTAGATTAAGACCAGAAGCCTCAACACAGGGCACACGGGAGACATTTGCTATTAATTGTGTATGGATATTAGGACATAATGACAAAATACCAAGACAGCACATTTCATTTCTTTTGACTAGTGAGGGCACCCAGGTGGCTCAGTCTGTTAAGCATCTGTCTTCAGCTCAGGTCATGATCCCGGGGTCCTGGGATGGAGCCCCGCATCGGGCTTCCTTCTCAGCAAGGAGGCTGCTTCTCCCTCTGCTGCTCCCTGTTTGTACTCAATCTCTCTCTGTCAAATAAATAAATAAAAATCTTCAAAAACAATTAAAAAATATTAAAATGACTAGTGGAAAATACTACTCTAGCAGGTCTCTAGTTGTCATTTAGTTTGGGGGGGGACAGGACCGTACTAGAACTTTGGCTTAAGCCCTAACCTACTGCTGAAGCAGACCCAGATGGCTTTCCATATTAACCTATCCGGTCAGTTTGTTCCACTGTGCCCAGAGCAAGAGGGTCAATGGCCATATTCTGTGTTATTCATTTCTTCCTAGTAAACACAGGACATGTGTCATCTTCTGGTCTCAGCCTTCCCACTTGTAATATGATGATAAATCATTTTATCATGAACAGATGATGAAATTAAGCAGGAAACAGAAACCTACTTGGAGACATGAATTCAATCCAACACTCCCTACTTCCAGAATGGCAGTCCGAACACTGCACTCTGCCCTCTTTTACCTATTACACCATTATTAATCAGCTCAGACTAGGCAAATTTTCCTTTAAAGATAGATTCTATGGGCAACTGGCTAGCTCAGTCAGTGAAGCATGTGACTCCTGATCTCAGGGTTGTGAGTTCAAGCCCCACATTGAGCATAGAGGCTACATTAAAAAAAAAAAACAAAAAAATATTCTAGTTGAAGTTTTAAGGTGGTGGAAATTATAAGCTTCTGGTCCTTAAACAGTTTCATTAACAGGTTTAATGGGGGCAGATTCAGGTTATCGGTTACAAAGTCCTTTTCACCCAAGTAGTGATTAAATCATACATGCTTGAAAAAGACTTCGGTGCAGGGGGTGACTTCAAAGCTGTCTTTATATAGGCTGACCAATTGTTTACTACATTAATGCTCTGATCAGAAGATATGTCTTTTAGTTTCATTAAAAATTTTAGATTTTAGGGGCACCTGGGTGGCTCAGTCGGTTAAGTGTTTGCCTTCAGCTCAGGTCATGATCCCAGGGTCCTGGAATAGAGCCCTGCGTGGGGCTCCCTGCTCAGCGGGGAGTCTGCTTCTCCCTCTCCCACTCCCCCCATTTGTGCTCTCTCTCTTTCTCTGTCAAATAAATAAATAAAATCTCTAAAAAAATTTTTTTTTAGATTTTATTAACAGTTTTAGAGAAGATTTTTTAAACCCACGCATCTGTTGTTTATGGTATTGGGAAAGTCCTTTGCTGTGTAAGTATCTCCTGTTTATCATTTCAAAAGAACACAGAGAGTAGAATAATTGCCTATTTTCCTTACTAAATTTTTTATTGTGAGGCTGACTGGGCCTTTATTTTTATTTATTTTTGAAGTGGGCTCCACTCCCCATGTGGGGCTTGAACTCACAACCCTGAGATCAAGAGCTGCACACTCTACTGACTGAGCCAGCCAGGCGCCCCTGCTTGGGCTTTTAAACTTCAAACTCAAAACAGCAGCTCTTCGTTGCAGTTCTAAACTGGTGCCTGGCCAGATTCTTTTTTCATTTATTTAGTTTTATTGTTTATGCATCAATAATCCCTATTTATGACTGCAGCAGAACACGGCAATCTATGTGTTTTAGTTGAAAGAGGGGAGCAGCTGCTATTAGGTGACTGAAATCTTCCAGCTCTCAGCTTTATCCTCACAACCTGTCCAAGGCAGAAAAGAATATTCCTTTTTTTTTAAATATTTAATTTATTTATTTAACAGAGAGAGACACAACGAGAGAGGGAACACAAGCAGGGGGAGTGGGAGAGGGAGAAGCAGGCTTCCCACAGAGCAGGGAGCCTGATGCAGGGGCTCGATCCCAGGACCCTGGGATCACGACCTGAGCCGAAGGCAGATGCTTAACGACTGAGCCACCCAGGCGCCCCAGAAAAGAATATTCCTTTCAACAAATTTGTCTTAGGTCTATTCCCCGAGCTTCCTCCCCCCAGGGGGGAGAATAAAAGTGTGGATTCGGGACAAAGTGTATAATTAATTGCATAAAGAAAATAATTGAGTTTGATCATTGATTAGTACATCAAAAAGATAGAAGATCTTTGCTAACTGATTTTAATAAATGCTACACTGACTCATTTGTAGATCTAGATGGCTGCCAAAAAACAGTGATTTATAGGCAGTCCGGGTTGTTTCTTGAAGTCAGTAATGCTGTATAAAGTAATAGTCTGAGGTCTAGCAGGGACTGGCATGGGGAGATGAAAGCCTCCTCCACTTGGAGCAGGAATCATTAGTAAATGGATTTTTTTTCACTCCCGGAGTTGATAAATAATTGTTGGTTTCCTCCCACTGAACACTAATCTTCATCAGTTTCGTGTCTACCAGATGGCACTGAAAATGATAGAAGATAATAAAGAATAAACACTGGATACTGCAAGAGCTCAGAGTGAGAGCTAGTGAAGGCTTAAGTGTCTCTTGCTGAACAGGGGAGGACCAGAGAATAAGATGATGACGAATGTCATCTGGAAGAGACGAGCTTGTTTTCATTATTTTGTTTTTGAAAATGCTTTTCTAATTAGTTAATCATAAGCTTTAAAACTAGATACATTTGTGAGCTGTGCAAATTGGCATTTTGAAGATTACACACTAAAGACTATGGGGAAATACCAGTTTGTCTTAAGAACGTGAAGGAAGCAGTATGTGGCTTCCAGCATGTTCACTGGTGTCTTTAAAGCCCAAATGGAGGACAAACAGCTTGTGACAACTTTTTAATAAGGGCAGTCTCCTGTGTCTTGCGATTAGATGAGGTGGTATTTGCAAAGCACTTAGCATTGCGCTTGGAATATAAATGACTGCTATTAATTATTGTTATTATTGCACCCCGTGGGGAAGATCATATGAGTAGGTACCGACCTGCAGGCTTACGTGGTGTGACTGCTGGCAGACTTGGAAAGGTCCCTGACCCTGAGATTTAAGATTCTCTCTCCTGGGGCTTTGTGTTCTCTTAAATGTGAATAGCTCATTAGCAGTCAGTTTGGCCTTGGTGTCAAGAGTAGGGGGAAAAAAGTGAGAATTAAAGCTCGTGGTAGCTGAGGCTGACAGCAGGGAAGACAAAACCTGATTGGCCAGGACTGGCACCGGTGCCCAGGTGTGCATCAGCTGCAGGAAGAACTGCCTTTTCCAGACCTGGGGAATAGCCAGGACATGAAAATCCTGCCTACCAAGGGCGTGACGAGGACAGCTTCTTCAAAGACTCAGCAACTTTGGCATGAGCGTTGTATCTGACTTCCTCCTTAGCGGTTGCCTGGCAGTCCATGCCTTGACACTTCCTGCCCACGCAAATGGCCTATGTTCTGGGGATGCCTGGGTGGTGAAAGTTTTTGACCCACATAGGATTAGCTCCGGGGAGGAACTTTATTAACTGCAGACAAGTCCTCCAGTGTGCTTCTCGTTGAACTCCACAGGTTCAAGAGAGGCCTTTTGGGCCTCTTGGGGAATGTTCTCCACGTTTCTCATGTTTTAAGCCTTCTAAGCTAAGATTGTGCCCGTGTTGCATATTGGACCAACCATCTCCCTTGATTTTCCAGTGAGTTCTATAGGTCTTTCCTTTTCCTACAGCAAACGTTAAAAAAATAACATCTTATGAATGAGTAGAACTTTGGGGCGACTGGGTGGCTCAGTCGGTTAAGCGTCTGCCTTCAACTCAGGTCATGATCCCAGGGTCCTGGGATCGAGCCCCGCATCAGGCTCCCTGCTCAGTGAAAGGCCTGCTTCTCTCTCTCCCACTCCCCCTGCTTGTGTTCCCTCTCTCACTGTCTCTCTTGTCAAATAAATAAATAAAATCTTAAAAAAAAAAAAAGAATGAGTAGAACCTTTTTGGGGTGGAGTTCTACATAGACGAAGTAACAGGTTGGGGGACAGGTGCCACCAAGGCTGAAGTTCTCACGACCCAAAAGAAGCATTTCCAGAAAACCGTTGAAAAATTTAGCTGTCACTGGCCCATCCCCTACAGCATGCCAATGATGATATTAGCTGACCCTTTGAAAGACACCGAGGAGACTGGATGTGGGGAGATGGTATACAAGGAGGCAGTGGAAAAGGACAGAGAGGATGGCTGGTTCCCTTGACCCTTGGAAGGAAACACTCACAGAACAAAGGGGACAGAGTATGAAATGATGGTCTTGGGCCCTGAGGGGGAAGTAGGGAATGGGGACCAGACCTGACTACCAAAGGTTTCTTCTTCTTTTTTTTTTTTTACCCTACATCTCCGTTTGCCATCTTGGTACGTGTATATATGTACAGGAGACAGTGTTACCCATGTTCATGCTGAGCTTGAGATTTAAAGACAGTGTCTCCACACATCAGTATTTATCACAAAGCCTATGCATTTGTCATCCTTGCCAGTGAAGAAATAAAGAAGGCATTCTTTTTAATGCAAATGTATTGCACTATAAGAACACACTGAAACAATAAAGATGATAAGGGGAAGAGAAGATGTAAGGTAAGCAGAGTGAACATTAAAGTACGAGAAAAAAACCTTCAAAACGAAAAGCCAGCGTCAGCATAATTGACATGATACGATACCAAACTATCAGCTAAGCCCACCGTGCTTTAGATGTAGGTTTGGGAGGATTTAAAATAAAAAAGAAAGATCCCAAAGCACATGAAGCCCTCTTTCGCTCTTCTTACCTAGGAATGCCGCCATGTTCATGACTTGACTAAACACACAACTTGCAGGAGGCTCGTCACCTGCAATACTTGAAAATGATGGCATGTTTTATTACTACTATATTAAAATCTGTCACCCACAACAGAATGAACATCTGTGTCCCTTCAAAATTCCTATGTCAAGATCCTATCCCTCAATGCGATGCTATGAGGAGGTGGGGGCTTTGGGAGATACTCAGGTCATGAGGGTAGAGCCCTTCTTAGTGGGATTAGTGCCCTTATAAAAAAGATCCCAGAGACGTATCTTGTCCCCTTTCGGCCGTAGGCCGACACAATAGGAGGATGGCTATCTACAACCCAGAAGAGGACCGTCATCAAGACCTGATAACAGGTGCCCTAATCTTGGACCTCCAGCCTCCCGAGCTGTGAGACATAAATTTTTGTTTATAAGCCATCCAGTAGCCCAAACGAAGTCACTCTCCCAACTTCTCCTAGGATCCAACAGATCAGAAGAGCTATCGAGTTACCTTATATAGGGTGCGTGCTTCACACCTGGTTTCCTGGAAAACAAGAAACACGGGTTAAAGTACAGTCATTTGTACACAGTTTAATCTCACCAGTGACAAAAGTTTTGTTAAGTCCATTGATAAACAATGAATTACCCAGAGATCTACTTTACCTTTCAGCTGAATTTAATGGGAAAATTTTGTCATCTTCCACAGCTATAAAGTATCTACGAAGAAAGAACAAGTGAAGTTTATAAAACAAAAAAAATTAAAAAAAAAAGACTCATTTGTTTCCCAGTTTTACTAGACTAGCCACATTAAATCATATCCACTGTTTTTCCCAACTGGGAAAATCTTTTACTATGTTTACCTATAGATCACTTAGCTCTTTAAAGTTCAAACGTGATTATTAGTTCTATTTCTTGAATTTTCAAGACACCCTCCCAAATTGATGTTAATCTTATAATCTGGAAACTGGAAAACAAAGAAATAAGACCTGTTAACTTTGAGCAAACTAAAATTAGGATTCAAACTGTCTAATTTCTCAGGAGTGTGTCCACCTCTCTCAGTGAACTGCAAGGAGCTAAAATAATTTGCTGGAAGTGAAACAGTACTTGAAATAAGCAAGTGTGGGCATTGTTTTGTGATAAGCCGAGACTTACAGTGTAACGATACCCATTTTATAAACACACCAAGCCTAGTCACACTGGACAATGCAATGGACTGCGAATGGAATCTTTAGCATGTGGGAATATTGAGCAAATCTTGCCAATAATGAATCCCTATCACCAGTTTATAGAACGTTCATTATTGAAAGAACACAAGGACATAAAAGAAAACCAGTATTTTTCACTATCTGCTTTGCATAATTTATTACTCGCTCTTGCTATTTACTTTGGGTAATAGGAGGGAAGACAAAATGGGGACTTTAGCAAGGTCGAATTAGTAAACATTATTTTAAAGTATTTATAAAGACACTTATAAAGCTATGTCATATACTATCAAAACTACATTTTGATCTACACTGCACCTGAGTCCTTAAATAATTAAAATAGAGAATACTCACACTATCCATAATCCAGCTGAAGTAAACAAAGTAAATACAAGAGGTAAAAACATCCATACGCTGCATTTCTTCCCATCCATGCCTGTACCACTGGAATAAAATCAACAGACGTTAATAACTAAGGCAGAAATTTACCTTACCCTTTCGGGACGGGAAGGAAGTTAAAAGAACTGTATTTTATGAAACCATGATCCAAATCAATCTGTTACTGTCTGCCACTTGCGCTCGTGGAAATCCCTTGAGCAGTTAACAAGGATGATTGTTATCTAGCATTAGCTTAAATATTCCAGAGCCTTAGTTGAGAACTAAATGGGAAACTTCTCACAAACACAATTATCCTTATAGGAGCATCAATATTTTCAAGCAAGGACAAAAGTGTTTAGGTTAGGACTTACAGAAGAGCTGGGTACCAAAGGCTTAGTCCAACCTACTTTTCGTGTGATTATTAACAATTATGGATTCATGGCTCTATGGATCTGACATGCACATGTGTCTTCAGCTTGGCAGACAAGAATGCTAGAAACAAATGCTTACTAAATAAATTAGCAGTGCAGAAGGAAATGACACATGCTTTGCAAATCTGAACTTTTCTCATGACATGTTATTGAGCAGCTATCTCCGAAGACTCTAAAGATGAATGTTCAGGAAAACAATGCATTGTGAATAATTTTAAATTAACTCCAATGAACACAAAGGGGAATAAGAACAGAATGTCAGGTATTTTGGGTGTTATATATGAAAGGAAAAATAAGTGCATAAAAAGATTCCCCACAAAATGGAAGTAAAAAGAGAAGCTGCAGGAGTGTCTATGAGAAACTAACCTCCACGGGTGACCTGCCAAACAGAAGAGTAATGTAATTAATAGGTATCTCTAAGGAGCTATCACTACTCATTATTTTGAGTTTTCCAGTGACCCACCAGCTGCTTACAAGTTTGAACCAGCACTGCTGTGTATCTGAGCACCTCGGTATCTGCTTTTGCACGTGGACACTCCCTGGACCTCCCAAGTCCTGGGATCAGAGAACTAACATGGCCCTCCCTGGAGGCTGGCGACCTAAAGTGTCAGGAAGGTCTTGGTTACCAAAAGTGACCTACCTGGTAAAGTAGATCTTTCAGGTGAGGGGACAGACACCCAAACCTAATAATGTGTCTATGATCAGTCATCGTGTGGTCTCAACAGCTGTCTGGGTAAGGATGTTAAATAAATGACAGAAGCTAAGAGTTGAAAGATGTTAGAACAATTTCAATCCATTTAATCCAGTCTATTCCAATCCAATCCAATCCGCAAGGACTGACATCCTACTTGTGCCACGTACCATATCAGGTGGTGGGAATAATTGAGGTGAAGTCTCATGAATACAACCACTTATATGTAATAGTCTATTCAATAAAGAAAAGCTATTGTAGGAACCAGCTGTGCCTGGCTACCCAGTTTATGTAGTGTGGGAGGATGATGAACATTCGAAGCACACCCACTACGGTTAGTCAGTGTCTATTCATTTATTTCTGCCCAGAAACTTGTGGGTTTATAATGAAGCTATCAATTTTGCTAACAAAAATAACGTCATCATTAGCCAAAGATGTAGTGTGAGTACAGAAAACGGGAATGTGGACTGAGCATGTAAACCAATTATTCCACATCTGCCCCTGAAATCGGTTGCTCTGACAGCATGAGCACAGATGAAAATAACGATTACCCTGGAATAAGAGTCCAGAGACCTACTTCTCAACCTTACCGTTGCCAGTAATCAACTCTCTGGGTCTGGGCCAGTTACTTACATCTGTAACACCATTTCCCATCTTGCTGCATGAAGACTGAATTTCAAAAGAGGGAGGACATCAAAGACTGTGCCCTCCTCACAAGGGAGGCAGTACCCTGGAGGTTACCCCAGGCACGGTAACTTCTACATCTGTAGTAACAGAATGCTCCGGTGTACGGAGAATCACCAGCCTGCAGGGAACCCAGGCCTCTTGACTATTTTTACAGTAGAGCGGTGAATGAGTCAGTGCCAAAGTGTTCATGTGCAGGGGAAATAAAACTTCCGAAAGGACAGATACTCACACTGGTTCCCCTTTCGGAACCTCTGGGCAATCAAAATGTGGAAGCAGGAAAGTAGAATGAAGAGAGTTGACGAGGTGACTGTAAGGCCATGACATCAAGCTACAGTAGTTTTATGTGCTCGCTTCCTCTAAAAAGTAGCAGTAAGTATGGCGGAATGGAAATGGTATGATGGTGCATTGGCTTGCAATCCACCTCTGTCACTCACTACCTGTGTGACCTCGGGCTTGTTAATTCATCTCTTAAGCCTTGGTAAGTATGCCGATAACTTAATATGTGGTAGGATTGTGCTGAGGATTAATGACGGTGCAGGTAAAGCACTTCACACATAATACGTGCTCTGGAAGTGGTAGCCGTGCCAAGCAGATCAATGCCTGTGTTAGGCCGAGGTACTTTCCCTCCAAGGCAGGGCTCGGGACAGCTTCATACTATCTTCCTCTCTAGGCCCCTGCTTTTCTAGAAGAATGCAGACATCCTTCCTGATATCCTTTGATATATCTCAGGATGCATTGCTCTTCTTATCTTATTGTCAAAGCATTTAAGATGGTTCATGGCTACTGTGTGAAGTTATTTTATCCTTACTGGTTTAATTCTTTTTTTTTATTTTTTTATTTTTATTATTTTTATTTTTTTTAAAGATTTTATTTATTTATTTGACACAGAGAGATCAGATCACAAGTAGGCTGAGAGGCAGGCAGAGAGAAAGAAGAGGAAGCAG
>LNAC01000155.1:1177990-1232689 GCA_002007465.1 Ailurus styani | reverse complement strand
TTTTTTTTTATTTTTAAAGATTTTTATTTATTGGAGGAAGAGAGAGAAGAGAGAGAGCATAAGCAGAGGGAGAGGCAGAAGCAGACTCCCCGCTGAGCAGACCCGCCTGAGGCGGGGCTCCATCCCAGGACCCTGGGTTCATGACCTGTGCCCAAGGCAGATGCTTAACGAGTGAGCCACCCAGGCGCCCCTACTAGTTTAATTCTCACAGGGCAAACTAATATCCAAATTCTGGGAAAACCGTACTGTATTGCTTGCCTAATGATAGATGAAATTGCCGTTTCTTAAAGGGATGCCTTGGGCAGTAAAAAGAGTAAGTCTACGGACAGTTGTATTTTTAGCTTCCAGTGGAACTACTGTGGAGCTTCTTTAGAATTTTACATGGGTTACGCCATTCTTGCAGGGGTGGTGATAATGGCAAAACCACACTCTGTTGTAAGAAGTAATACACAGAGATCCTCTATATTCTTCTGTCTCCCCAATGGTAACATCCTGTCCAAACACAGTACAATATATATCAACAACCAAGATACTGACACTGATAACAATCCTTGACTTCATCCAGATGTCACCGGTTTTATATGTACTCCTTTCGGTGTATGTGTATTTAGTTTTATGCAATTTTACCACCTGTGTAGATTTGTACGTTCACCACAACAATCCAGATATAGAACATATAATCATTCCTAAAAGGGGAACCAATATGACATGAGTTACGTGACCTCAAGAATTCCTTTTGTTGCTCTTTTATAACCACACCCCACCTTCCTCCCCCACACCCTCCATTCTAAATCCCTGGCAACCATGAATCCTGTCTCCGTTTCTATAATTTCATCATTTCAACATGGAATCGTATAGTATGCAAATTTCAGGACTGACTTTTCCACTCAATGTAATTCCCTGGAGATTCATCTAAGGTTTGTGTTTCTCAGTAGTTTGGCACCTTTTATTGTTGGGTAGCATTCTATGGTATGCATCTACAAATTTATTTATTCATCCATTATAGGACACCTGGGTTGTTTCAAGTTTTTGGTTATTGCAAATATAGAAGCTATAAAAAATTAGCATATGGGTGTTGGTGTCAGTGTAAGTTTTTATTTCTCTGGACTAAATGCCCACAACTGCAAGTACTGGGTTGTAATGATAATTGCATGTTTAGTTTTTTTTTTAAATATCTTATTTATTTATTCAAGAGAGAGAAAGAGTGCACATGCACAAGAGAGCATGGGACGGGAGGGGCAGAGAGAGAGGGAGAAGCAGACTCTCCACTGAGCAGGGAGCCCAATGCAGGGCTCAATCCCAGGACCCCAGGATCATGACCTGAGCCAAAAGCAGACGTTTAACTGACTGAGCCACCCAGGCACCTCTGCATGTTTAGTTTTAAAGAATCCATCAAACTTTTTCCAGAGTAGTTGTATCATTTTACATTCCCGCCAGCAGTACACGAAGGCTTTAACTTCTCCACATCCTTACCAATATTTGTTGTTTTCTGTTTGTTTAATAGTAGCTATTTGACTTGCATTTCCCTCATAATCAGTGATGTTGAGTGTCTTTTCATGTGCTTATTGGCCACTTATATATCTTTGGTAAAATGTCTACCATGTCTTTTGCATATTTTAAAATTGGGTTTTGGTTTTTCTATTGTTGAGTGGTAGGTGTTCTTTATATATTGATATATATATTAATTAATCCTTGGATATTAATCCTTTGTCAGATATATGATTTACAAATTTTTCTCCCATTGCGTGAGTTGCCTTTTCACTCTGTTGGTAGTGTCCATCAATGCACCAAAGTTTTTAATTTTGATGAAGTCCACTTTACTTTTTCTTTTGTTGTCTGTGCTTTTGTTATTCTGTCCAAGAAATCATCGTCAAATCCAACATAATGAGGCTCCCCCCTCTGTTTTATTCAAGGTGTTTTATAGCCTTAGTTCTTCCTTTGGTCTTTGATCCATTTTCAGTTAATTTTTGCATATGGTGCAAGGTAACTGCATTCATTTGCATATCCAGAACAATATTTAAAAGACTGTCTTTTCCCCCACTGAATAGTCTTGGCACTTAACATGATCTTTTGCAGAGCAAAGTTTAATTTTTTTTCCCTTCCAAATAAGCCCTATGCCCAATGTAGGACTTGAACTCACAACCGGGAAATCAAAAGTCTCATGCTCTATGGTCTATGCCAGCCAGGTGCCCCCACTAAAGTTTAATTTTGTTTAAGATCCAACTTACACCAAGATTTTCTCTTATGAGTTGTGCTTTTGATGTCAAGTCTAAGAAGAATTCTTTGCCTACCCCTTCATCTCAAAGATTTTCTATTTTTCCTAAAAGATTTATAATTTTACATTTAAATCTAAGATCTGGTTATGTCTTTTTTTTTTTTTAAGTAAGCTCTACACCCAATGTGGGGCTTAAACTTGTGACCCTAAGATCAACAGTCACATGCTCTGTGACTGAGCCAGCCAGGCACCCCTGGTTATGTCTATGTATATGTGTAAGTGTGTATGTATGTATCTACTTAGCTAGCTAGCTATTTGAGAGTACGAGCTGGGGAGAGGGGCACAAGGAGACAGAGAGAGAAAATCTGAAGCAGACGCAAGCCTTGATCTCATGACCCTGAGGTCATAACCTGAGCTGAAATCAAGAGTTCAACGCTTAACCAACTGAGCCACCCAGGCACCCCATGCTTATGTCTTTTTAAACTATAGATCTCTATTGTCTTATTGAAGTGGGTTAGACCCTAGACAGTTTATAAATCACTTTGACAAAGATCAGGAAATATGTGATGATCTAAGTCAGTTTTCTGATATAGTAAAGGAAGAGTCTTGTAATGAAGAACAAATACTTTAGTCTAATCATAATACACTTTACCATGCCAAGATCTTTTGGCAACTGACAAGCATGAACTTAAGAACAGAACAATGAAGTGTGTGTGTGGGTGGGTGGGTATCGATAGGAAAGGCTCCCTTACCAACGTCACATTCCCATCCATCTTTGAGTTATAGGTATTGTTAACCTATCAATGCCCCATTTGACATATCCTGGTCCTGTTACTTCTTTCTCCCTCCCTGGTGGGACTGGATTAACTGTAGTAGAGGACTCTGTCACACATACTTTTCTCTTCCTGTCCAAAATAATCTATTTGTCCTTCTTTAGTCCATATGCAGCTTATAATGTGACCAAGGAAGCCTGCAGTAGAGAAACAGCACTGATGCATTCTCTCCTCCCTCTGCTGGAGGAGGATTCTGGAAGCAACAGGAAATAATGTTTGATTTGGTGAGGTTTCATAATCCTCTCTGAGCTGTTCTGGCTTGATAAGTTTACATATTCAACTGGAAATATCTCTGTAAAGAATAAATGAATAGGTCTATTAAATTAACTCTCTTTACTTCCTCAGTGTTATCTGAGAATTAAAAGTTGAAACAGAGATGGTTCTCTTTCTTCTATCCTCCCAGACGCCAGTAAAATAAACTGGTCCAATTGCTTCCAGTCACATTAGAAAGTATCACCCAAACTTCACATTTCCTAGCAAGGACACATTCTACTCTTTCCCTGAGCTATGGCAACATGGTACCTACCAGCTAAGAGAAGACATTTTTCCTTGCCTTTTTAAGGTAGAGGGGGAGTGGGGAAGGAGTACTCCATTTCCTAAGATACTTTTATCTTTGCATTCTGAATTATACTTCTTTTTTTCATTCTGTGTAATATTTACTGCATTGATATTAATCTTCCAATAATACCTTAGAGTAAAGAAACAGGATTGTTCCTGTGTCCCAAATGGTAAATTATATCTGGAACAATGGCACCTAAGGAGTTTCTGACAAAAGGAGGAAAAGAACCAAAATTGCAGAAACCTTCTTAAAGGGGTTGTGGCATTTAGATCTGGTTTGAAAGGCTCTCCTCCAAATGGTATCATTTATCCAAATGATTTGCAAAGCTGTTATCCAGATGGTCAAATCCTCCTAGAGAGCCAATACGAGCTCTCTGTACTCTCTGTACATATCTATTGTGTGTCCTCTTCTTGCAATAAATATTCCCAAAGTTTGAGTGATCTTCACTTTCTTTCACCCCATCCGTGGCACAAGGGAGACTGCATCGTGGAGACTCGTCAGCACAGAGTCGAAGGCTAGAAGTGCCGATCTGCCCCCTGCTCTCCTGAAGCTTTCATTCTTCCTCAGAGAGAAGCTGACCCGCAGCAAACATTTGTGGTGGCTCCTGCTGGTTACACTTCTGTTCTTCTGTAAATCTTTTAGCTGTAAAGTGTCAAGAGAAGACCTGGCCATTTGAAAACTTACAATCTCATGGAAGCAAACAAAGTGTTAATTTTTTTTTAAAGATTTTATTTATTTATCAGAGAGAGAGAGAGAGAACACAAGCAGGAGATGTGGCAGGCAGAGGGAGAAGCAGGCTCCCCACTGAGCAAGGAGCCCAATGCGGGACTCAATCCCAGGACTCTAGGATCATGATCTGAGCCCAAGGCAGATGCTTAACCAACTGAGCCACCCAGGTGCCCCAATGAAGTGTTACTTTCAGCACACTTTACCCCAGCACCTAAGGTTCCAACTACTTTAACGGACTCGAAAAAGGAGTCTTGATAAAGTTGAGGTCATATAATTATTTATACTTTTATCATCAAATTTCCAAACAGATGGTTTTTACAATATAACCTCATTAAGCTCCTGAAGTTAAATATAGTATACTGTTACCAACAATAATCCTTGAAGACAAATCAGTGATAGTAAAACTATGCCAATCTATAAATGGAAAAGTAAAGCCCACTGGATCATCTTCATTTACAGATTTTACGACTTTATTGGTGAAAAACCACTTACAGTAAAATGTCCTCAAAGTTAAGATAATATTTTCTGGGGCTGGAAAGGATGTGCCTGTTATGAATTAGAAGGATTTTACACAACCTAGGGTCATAGTGTGCAGGCAGCTACAGCTCAAGGACTCTGGAGCCAGATGACCATGTCTGAATTTTAGCTCTGCCATTACTGGTTGTGTGAGCCTGGTTGTTAAACTCTCTCTCTGCCTCAGTTTCTTCATCAGTCAAATGGGAATAATAATGGTATTTAGAGGGTTTTTATGACAGTTGGAAATACACTGAAAGCACTGAGAACTGGCTAGCATTTGATGGCTTTTCAATAAATATTAACTATATTCCACTGCAAGTGATGTTTGGAATCCTCAGTTATCTTGTTTTTTTGTTTGTTTGTTTTTTGGGGGTTTTTTTTGGGTTTTTTTTTTTTTTTTTTTTTTTTTTTAAATTTATCAGGAAATGACCTCCCTGCCAAAGCAATTTTTCTTTCTGCTTTCAGGGCCATCTGGAATGGAACAGGAAAGATTCACGAGTCACCCACTAATAACTGGGATTGTCACAGTGTCCATGAACCAAGAGCATCCTTGATTTTTTTTTTTTTTAACCTTCTGGGAATCTTAAGTTATTTTCTGGTTCATGTCATGGGCCAATGTGAAAATCTTGTGTTATTTTGTAATTCATTTACAATAATAAGGGGTAATAACAAGGACTANAAGTCACCCACTAATAACTGGGATTGTCACAGTGTCCATGAACCAAGAGCAACCTTGATTTTTTTTTTTTAACCTTCTGGGAATCTTAAGTTATTTTCTGGTTCATGTCATGGGCCAGTGTGAAAATCTTGTGTTATTTTGTAATTCATTTACAATAATAAGGGGTAATAACAAGGACTAATTGTTTTGTTTTGCTAAAATGTTTACAGGCTCTCAGATATAAAACTGCAATACAACCAGCTCATTGTGCTGACAGTAAAAATTTTGCTTTCACTTAATCCTAAGTTTGGGAAGTAATTTGAGTGACCTGGTGTCACCCTAAAATATACGACTTTAGGGCGCCTGGGTGGCTCAGTGGGTTAAGGCCGCTGCCTTCGGCTCAGGTCATGATCCCAGGGTCCTGGGATCGAGGCCCACATCGGGCTCTCTGCTCGGCAGGGAGCCTGCTTCCTCCTCTCTCCTCTCTCTCTGCCTGCCTCTTTGCCTACTTGTAATCTCTCTGTGTCAAATGAATAAATAAAAAANAAAAAAAATCTTTAATAAAAAATATACGACTTTAATTGGATGTGAACATTTTTTTTCAATCAGTGAGGTCAATTTTGCAGCCAAATAATTTTCATGAGCACTGGCAAGAGATGATATATTAATTAGTAAAAGATTTCCATAAAATATTACCATCTCCAAAAGAACATGATGATTTCTAAGTAGAACCATGGTGACTGGTTTTTCACCAGTGCTCTCTTGATTTCTAAAAGCAGTTATTCTCATTCCATTGACAGATCACTATAGGGATCCTTTCATGCTAGTGGCCCAAAGAACTCTTTCTCTCAGAAACAGATGGTAGGGCACCTGGGTGGCTCAGTGGGNACCAGTGCTCTCTTGATTTCTAAAAGCAGTTATTCTCATTCCATTGACAGATCACTATAGGGATCCTTTCATGCCAGTGGCCCAAAGAACTCTTTCTCTCAGAAACAGATGGTAGGGCACCTGGGTGGCTCAGTGGGTTAAGCCTCTGCCTTTGGCTCAGGTCATGATCCCAGGGTCCTGGGATCAAGTCTTGCATCGGCCTCCCTGCTCAGCAGAGAGCCTGCTTCCCCCTCTCCCGCTGCCTGTCGCTCTGCCTACTCGTGCTCTCTATCTCTCTGTCAAATAAATAAATAAAGTCTTAAAAAAAAAAGGAAACAGATGGTAGACACTGTCCCCACACCATTCATGGAATAATCCCACAAAGAAGCCCCTTCTACCAGGTTTTCAATTTGATATCTTAGAATTTCTAAGCCAAGATCCTCCCCAGAGTCCATTTATATATTTAACAATATTTTAAAATGTTGCCCATGTGGCAGATTTACTGCCAACCCACCAGTCTTTTCCCCTCTTTTTCTCAGCTGACAGTATCTAGCTTTATTCAGGACTGCAATGTGTCCAGCCCTGACTGGTCTAAATCATTACTGGTCTGAGCCAATCGTAGCTATCTCGTTCCCGCAATGAGTATCGTTTCAGACCCCTTGAACTTGGCCAGTGAGAGTCAGGGGGAAGTCTACTTGCTGAAGAGCAAATGAGAAGGGCTTGCATCCCTGGTAATGGAAAGCTTCTTTCACTCTTCTCCTTTCCCACTTGGGACGCTGTTGTGAAAACATGATACCTAGCGCCATGTTCGTCATCATGGAACCATGAGACAACAAACATGAGGATCCAAAGACAACATACTGAGGGCAGCAGAACAGAAGATGGAGAAAACAGACTCCTTGATAACATCACTGAGACACTGTACCAAACTTCCGGTATAACCAGTCACCAAAATTCTTGTAATGTGAATCAGTGAAGCCTTTATTGCATTGTTGCTGTCGGTTGGTAAAACACCAAAATCCATTCTCCCTTCTTCCATTAAAACTGGGCAAGTGGCTGCTAAACTACCCTATAATTATCAGCCTCCCTTTCAAGTAAGTGGGACCCTATTTGTTAACTTCTCTGCAGTAGAATGGGAGTGACTAGTGTTCATATGATAATAGTATAGCATCGTGTGGTAATAGCATTGTATTATATAGGAAAAGGTCTCTATTTTTCAGTTATTTATTTTTTTAAAAGATTTTATTTATTTATTTGACAGAGAGGTAGAAAGAGAGCACAAGTAAGCAGAGCAGCAGGCAGAGGGAGAGAGAGAAGCAGGCTCTCTGCTGAGCAGGGAGCCCAATGCAGGGCTCGATCCCAGGACCCTGGAATCATGACCTGAGCTGAAGACAGCCACTTAACCAACTGAGCCACCCAGGCGCCCCAAAGGTCTCTATTTTTTAGAGACGCATACCGAAGCATTTAGGGGTCAATTATCGTAATGTCTAAAATTGACTCTTAAACACTTCACCGATGGGGTGATGATAAAGTTTTGAAAAGGGCACCTGGCTGGCTCATTCAGTGGAGCATGTGACTCTTGATCACAGGGTTGTGGGTTCAAGCCCCACCATGGGTGGAGAGATTACTTAAAAATAAAATCTTAAAAAAAAGAAAAAAGGAAAAAAGATGTGCCTGGGTGGCTCAGTCATTGGGCTTGGGTCATGATCCCAGGATCCTGAGATTGAGTCCCACATCAGGCTCTCTGTTCAGCAGGAGATCTGCTCCTCCCTCTCCCACTCCCCCTGCTTGTGTTCCCTCTCTTGCTGTGTCTCTCTTTGTCAAATAAATAAAATCTTAAAAAAAAAATAAGGAAAAGAAAAAGTTTTGGAAATAGAGTGGTGATGGTTGTACAACTTTGTGAATGTAACTAATACTACTGAATTGTATACTTAAAAATGTTTAGAATGGCAAAATTTATGTTATATATATTTCACCATAATAAAGAAGTAAAAAAAAATAGCACAACAAAAAAAGACACCCATTAGGATGTCTATTATCAAAAAAATCCACAAAAAGTCCTGGAAAATAGCAAGTGTTGGCAGACATAGAGACATTGGAACCCCTGTGACCATTGCTGGGAAAAGAAAATGGTGCAGCTGCTGTGAAAAACAGTGTGAAGGGTCCTGAAAACATTACACCAGGTATTAACATACGATCCAGTACTTCCGTTTCTAGCTATGAAGCCATACAAACTGAACGCAGAGACTTGAAGAGATATTTGCATATCCATGCTCCCAGCAGCATTTTTTCACAACAGCCAAAAGGAGGAAGCAGCCTACAAGCCCACTGATGGGGAAAGGGATAAACAAAACGTGGGGCATACATACATACAACGGAATATTACTCAGCCTTGAAAAGGAGGGAAATTCTGACCCATGCTACAACACGGATCTTGAGGACATCATAGTAAATGAAGTAAGCCAGTGACAGAAGGACACACAGTGTATGACTGCGGTTTTAGGGTACTTCTAGAGTAGTCAGATTCACAGAGACAGGAGGGAGAATGGCTTGCCAGGAGCTGGGGAGAAAGGGGGAATAGGGAGTTCATGTTTAATGGGGACAGAGTTCTGGAGATGGGTGGTGGTGAGGGTTGGACAGCAGTGGGAATGTACTTAATGCCACTGAATCACACACTTAAATTGGTTAAAATGGTTAAATTTTATGTTATAATATTTTACCACGGTTAAAAGAAATAGACACAGGGCACCTGGGTGGCTCAGTGGGTTAAAGTCTCTGCCTTCGGCCCAGATCATGATCTCAGGGTCCTGGGATCGAGGCCCATATCGGGCTCCCTGCTCAGTGGGGAGCCTGCTTCCTCCTCTCTCTCTGCCTGCCTCTCTGCCTACTTGTGATCTCTCTGTGTCAAATAAATAAATAAAATCTTCTAAAAAAAAGAAAGAAAGAAATAGACACAGGGAAAATGTCTTTAAAAATCTGGTCTGCGTCAACAAAGTTTCTTGATTCTTTAAAAAAACAAAAAAAAGAAAAAAACCAAAACTGTCCCCTGATACGTCTGACTTGGAAAGCAGATCACATTCCGATTGTGCTAACTTTATGAGAAGTGATTGGGAAGAGCCTGCGTATTAGTATGAATTAGCTGTTCTTGTTCTTAGTATGAATTATAAGAAAGAGACTAGCCTAGGGCAGGATAGATGGCTCTGCAAAGAGACAGAAGCAAAAGACAAAGAAGAGTTTAGAAATTTGGGGCCCTGAAGGGGTGGAAAGTCCCGTGGCCGCTACACCTCATACAGCAGGAGATGAGAGATGAGAGAAAAGCTTGTTTGCCCTCCTTCCAAAGTCTTTTGTTTCCAAGGCCCGGCTACAGCGGCCATTAGGTTGAGAGAAGAAAGCATGGAAGCAGAGAAATAAAGCAGGCTTGAGAGCCATGACTTGGAAAGAACTTCGGAAGAGAATGCTGGTATGTGAACTGCCTGGAAATTAACAGATCAGAAGCCAGTGGCGTTCCCGAGGGAATTGTGGCTTTTGTGAAGGTACTGCAGCCAATAAAACCTTGTGACCACTGTACTCTCAGACCTCCAAATTTGCACCGGCAGGCAATGCTCTGCAAAAGCTGGACAGCCACCAAGGAGGGCAGATCCCCACACCCACTTCCGATTTGGCTAAAGAGCACAGGGAGATGTCCCCCAAGGGCAGGACCAAGGGGCACACAGAGCCCTGAACGAGGGGGTCCTCCCGAAGGGCAGAATCAGGGTCCCATGGGGGTACTTTCTCCTCTGCGGAGGTAGGGAGCCTTCCCGTTGCCTGCTCTGGGAGTCCAGCCGGGGGCTCTGCTGTGTGCATTTCCTTCTGCTCTTTCTCGAATGGCAATTTTAATTGTGGTTTTCTACCCCCTGCTTTCCCATTGTGCGCTGAGTGTATGAGTGTAGAGGGGAGATGATGTGCCTTCCGGTGCCCAGGTTGCCAGACCATTAGAAACCACATGCAAGCCTGATGGGAAGGACCGTGCATTACCCAGAGACCAAGAACTTTCAGGGGGCGCATTAATGGACGTGTTTTGCTTGTCTCATTTGGGATGAAGTGAGAGTGTTCCACATGTTGGAAACAGCGTGTTCAATGATATCTGGTGGGCAGACGGACCGACTGTGCCCGGACTGCTAGCTGTCTCTGAAGACCCATTCTCAGACCCTTCTTCCATGTTCGAAGAATGGCTAGCTAGGCCTTTGCCTGCCCAAACCCCTCTGGGCTGTGAAGTCACCATGAGACTGAATTCCTGCCAGTGAGATCTTCCTGGCCCAGCACACACAGCTCTGAAACACGCATTTCCCATGGGCTGAGAGCGTGACGAGCAGAAGAAAGAAGCTGTGCTGAGCATGGCCTGGCTCTCACGAACCTCTCCCCCTCCAGTGACATGGGACCGTCACCCTGGACTCTTACACGACAGAAAAAAAATCAGCTTCATTTTTAAGCCCCATTATCGTTGGGTTTCTTGTTGCAACAGCTGAGTCTTTAATTCTAGCTGACATTCAGCTACTCTAAACGCATTCACATACTCTGTTTACAGGCCAAATAGCTTATCCAGTACCTCACATTATTCCATATAAAAATGACAAAGTCACTCTGTTCATGAGCTCCTTGAGAGGTACATGGATTCTTAGGCAAGAGTAATTTCACAGAACTCTGCCCTGCTCAATCAGACGTTCCAAGCAAATAGGTGGTTTCTCTAAGGATGTGGAAGAATTAAGGCCGGGGAATGGCTTCCTTGCTTAGCAGCGAATAAACTTTCCACATATAATTTTTACAAAGGTATTATAAATACACACCCATACCTTCCCCGTAAGGAGCTCCCTGCATTTTATAGACCCGGAATCAAATGATCACTCACAGTATCCTGGGAGGTCTAAAACAAGGGTACGTAACATTATTAATTTTATCTTATAGACGACAATGAGGTGTTTACTCTCGACATGTCTGATTCAGCAGCTCTGATGAACATTTTCTAGAGCCTCTGCCATATGCAATCACTTCATATGCCTTCCTATCCCTAAGGCAAAACACAAACACACAACAACTTGGTAAAGCAGTCTGACTACAGCTAATTGAAAATGAAATCCTCGTGCCTAAAAGTCCCTAGCCTACAGCTTTGAAAGAGCATCACGGCAACCTCTTCTGACCCAGAATCCCAGCTCCAAATGCCAAGACAAACAGTGACTTGTCAGGATGCTGACTCCCTCTTGCTACGCTCAGACACCAGCATCTCAGGCCTGGCTCGGTGAAGAGAAACAACCAAACACGAAACAAACCAGAGCGAACAAGAAATCCCCACAGGACAGAGAAGTCCATTAAGTTCAAGAGATGGGGACCCTGAGAAGGAGACTCAGGCAGACTCTTACATGGCTGGGGTAGAACACTAAGGCTGAGAAATGCTAGGCTTCTGCACATGACCATCAAACCCCAAACCCTGAACTTGGATGTCCTGGGCCAGCAGACGGGCAGCTGCTCGGTGGATGCCTTATACCAAAGGTGATGGCCCTAATGATAATTTGTCCCCTCTCCATTACAGTGGGAATGCAGAGCATAGCCAGGACCGTGAACACGTGTCCTGGATTCAGGACACGTGGTTTCAAGTCCAGGCTCTGCCATCGAGTGGCAGGGTGATGATGTGCAAATCGCTCAACCCCCCTAAGCCTCAATTTTCTCATCTATAGAATGGGATCATAATAGTACCAATTTCCTTGGGCTCCCATGAGGATTAAGGGAGTTAATATATATAAGGCTCTTTGGTAAAGCATATGGCAAGTACTCAATAATTAGAAGTCTATTATTATAAGTAGCTGTCCTAAGCTCACTGATGCCCAACCCATTTGTGATCCAAGAGAAACAAGAAGAACTACAGATTTATTCCAGCTTAATGGTGACAATTTAGGAATTCGGTGAGAAACTTGAAAGAGAATCTAGGCTAGGCTTTTAATGTTCTGCTGGTGAAGCAGGGTATGACCTTGTATAAAAAATCCTCCCAACAGTCCAACAGCCTCTTAGAAATTATACTAGTGACTTCTTTGGAAAGACAAAAACCATGTGAAAGAGGTAGAAGCAGAGGTTTCTTTGAGGGGTTCAGACCGGTGCTGAAGAAAGTCGTACATTACCTTGCATCCTTCCCACGGCCAGAAGAATGAATCAACAACTCAGAACCCAAACTCCCCCAAACACTCAGAACCACCACATCCCCAGAGTGAGAACCATGAAAACCAGGGCCTCAGAAGATGTAGTTAACTGCCTGATGCCCGTTTTTCCACAGCCGGGCCGCCTGCCACACACCTTGTTCAAGGTGATGGAATTCTCATTTCGTACTGATCCCTGTCCAGAAAACCCCCTGGAACAGACCTCATAAATTATCAACCTTCTCGGTCTTCCTCAACCCCTCATGCCCTCAGACAGGGTCACTTCATGTTCATTGTAAGCATTACAGGGTTACGGGGTAGAAATAAGTGTGTGTCTCAGGATTAAGAGCAAGATGAGGAAAATCACCAATAAAGGTGGCCCCACAGTTAACCAAGGAAATGAAGCCTGTAGAGTTGCTGAACAACCTAACAACGCTTGCAAGCATGCCGCTAAGAGGATCGGCATGTTTCTATTTTTATTTTTTAAATTTTTTAAATTTAATTTTTAATTTTAATTTTTTAGGATTTTATTTATTTGAGAGGGAGTGAGAGAAAGATAGAGCAAGCATGAGCAGGAGGGAGGGGCAGAGGGAGAAGCAGGCTTCCCGCTGAGCAGGGAGCCCGATGCGGGACTCAGTCCCAGCACCCTGGGATTATGAACTGAGCTGAAGGCAGATGCTTAACAACTGAGCCACCCAGGCGCCCCAAGACTGGCATGTTTCTCAGCTCTCCATAGCAGAGGCTGGTGTGCCTCTCAGTGGCCCTCGGGTGTCCCATCACCAGACCAACGATAACATGGCTTTGATCTTGAGTCATCCATTCAGGATACCGTTCTCCCACTGTCCCTTTTGCTGCTCGAATGCCAATTCTACCTCTCTGTGAAGACTGAAGCTTTCCTGCTCTCCTGGGAGAGGAGTTGCCCAGAGCGGAAGAGAGAAGAGTGGGGGTGGATGGAGCAAGCACCCCCGTGACACACATACAGTCTCTCCCAAGTTCCTCCTTCTGTCCCTTCACCCAACCTGGAGCAACAGTCTCTCCCCCCATGGCCCGGCTGCCTGGCTGAGGGACAGTGAACACCCATCTTTCAGGACTCACCCCTGCCTGTGCTACTTCTCCTTCCCAGTTCTGGTACCTATAAAGCACCTGTGCCAACTCATACCAACCTTGTCCCCTTGCAAAGGACACACTGTGAAAACAGTGTTCTTTTAGAAAGAGCTCATCAGGAAATAGCCTGTTCTCTTTCTGTAAATAACTAATTTATAGCCTATTATTCACATTCTCAAGTCAGCTGTACTCCCCCTAATATGGTGAAGTGTTCCTTGCTTGTGTGAATTAAGGGTGGATTCACTGACTGCGAAAGTTGAACCATTAAGAATTCCTAGTGTGTCTGAGTAGTGCTGGACAGGGGAAAAGTTGCTTTGATTCTGGGCCTGACAGTAAAGAACAACAACAATTCACCAAGCTAGTCTTACTTGATAGAAATATCCTCTCTTGCAAATCCCCACCTACCAAGTCATCTATAGGCTTATAATACAGTTTTCTTTTCTTTTTTTTAAGATTTTATTTATTTGAGCAACTCGGGGCTCGATCCCAGGACCTGGAGATCATGACCTGAGCCGGAGGAGACGCTTAACCGACTGAGCCACCCAGGTGGCCCTATAATATTGTCTTCTGAATGAATACAGTTACTGACAAGAAAGGAATTTCCTAAGCAAATAATTAATGTTACTGTAACTCCACCATGAATACATTTCTATTCTGATTGTTACAGTGAGTTGGCCTCCTGGGGAGTGAAGGAAGGAACGTGAAAAGCTGCAAGCCGAGGCACGGGACGTGGGAAGACTTACGGGGTATGATTGCCCTACCTCGCCTGCTCTGCACTCTGCCCTCTTCCCACACACACCAAGGCCAGGGCAACGTCTCACACCTCTTGTTGCCCTCAGATCACCTGGACCTGGGGACTGCACGCACATGGAATTAAGAGTTAGGAAATGAGAAGTGAAAGCCGCCAGCAATGCCAGGCCGGAAACAGTTAACTGATAACAGTTAAAACGCGCATCCTCCAGGCTTTCCCCCCACAGGTGTACATGTGAAATCTTGTACATAATGAACTGTAGGCACCTTTAAACGTCAGTAGACGCAGGTGTCCTTTTGATCTCGTTCCCCTAAACCTGTAGTCTCTCCTTCTCCATTAACGGCCGCTCCATCCTTCTTATTTCTCAGACCAAAAGCCTCAGGGTCACCTAAGACACTTCAATTTCTCGAACACCCACATTCAACGTGCCAGGAAAACCTGATCTAAAAATGATCCTGATCTTGGCTCCGTCTCACCACAGCGGTCAGGGAAATGCTTTTAAAACACAGATCAGATCATAGTATTCCTTGCTCAACACCCTGCCAAGGGTAAACACCCAGGCCCCCATCTCCGAGGGCGCTCCCCTCTGACCTGGTCCCCTACCGCCCCCTGGCTCCGGCCACTGTGGCCTCCACGAGGACCTTGGATATCCCCGGCACTCCCCTGAGCTGCCCCCCACAAATGCATGTGACTCTTCCCTCACCCCTACAAATCTTCACCTCCTGGGAAGGGCTTTCCTGAAAACCGATTTTAAATCACCCTTACCCCTCACCTCCTGAACCCCCTGTACCGGTCTGCTCCCTTATTCTCCATGGCACCTTGTACCATATTTTATCAATTTATTTTACAATCAGACCTTCTTCTTTGACTAAATATAAGCTCTATGAGTGAAGAAATTTTATCTTCCGTTTCCTGTTTTACCCCTAGTGTCTAGACCAAGGTCTGGCCCACAGTAGGGTGTTCAGTGAAAATCTGGTGAAGAATGAATGAATGAAAGACGCTATGCTTGGAAATGAGAAATAGAAGAATTGAAACAGTAAAACAAAAGCAGAAACTTTGGCTCAAGGGAACATAAATGTGGACACAAATAACTATGGTATAAGGAGTAACCTGATTATTGCTGTGCCTACACTGAAAACAAAGATCTATGTCTACACTACAGTTAAGAGTGATTAATTGACTATGGGAGTTAGGAAAGGGTCTGTGGAGAGGGTGGCATTTGAGTTGCGCCTTGGATGATGAATAGAATTGCAACATACTGAGAGGGAACAGAAGGCTATTAGCAGAGAAACTGCCTGAAAAGGGAGTAGAAAGTATTTGTGGAGAAGAGTTTTTGGGGCAGCGCAGCTGATGTAAGGGCCATTTCGTTGAGGTGGGAGGCAAGGCTGGGGTTGGGTCTGCAGCCAGGCTGTATGGAGCCCAACACCCTCACTTGGGAAAGGGTTTGAAGGGAACTACATTCTTGGGTAAAGGGGGAGGGGGGGTGGGCATCCCTTTATTGAGCAATAAGGTGAAGACAGTGCGTTAGGAGGATTAAATTCACCATATGTTTACAGTACTCTCCAGAAACAGAAAGACGTGGGAGGTAGAGAAAGAGGTGAGGGCAGGCCACAGGAAGGACTAGCATGCCCATGTTCTAATCACACCTCTCTTTGGGAGTTCTCTGGTTGGGAATGGTGAGCTAGCCAGGGTGTGTCCTGTCCTTGTTTTCTCACCAAAATCCGCAACTGACCGAGGCAAGACGATGTGGAGAGACGGCAAGGGCGGCCATGATGGGAGTAAGCGTCAATAAAACACCACGGAACAGATTCTGGCAATCAGTTAGAGGTCACGAGCACTCACGAGTTTATTTCCTGATGAGTATTCAACAATAGATTTACAAAGATAAAGAGGTGCTTTACGTTGATTTGGGGGACAAAGAAATTTTGGTATCTTAATGCATAGAATCAAAATGGGCACTGTCTCGACAGGCCACCCAAATAGCCAACTGCACTGCCCTGAAGCATCCTAGATGATGTTAAAAGAATGAGAGGGAAAAGTGTGTTGGGTCAAAATGACCTGCTTTATTAAAACACAACAACTAAACCATGACTGTAATTCAAAATCAGACTGCACAAGCTACGATTTTCTCAGAAGAACCATTTTACTCTTTGATTTTTCTTTTTTGGGGACAACAACAAAAAAGAAAGAAAGAAAGGAAGATAGAAAGAAAGAAAGAAAGAAAGAAAGAAAGAAAGAAAGAAAGAAAGAAAGAAAGAAAGAAAGAGAAAGGAAGAAAGAAAGAAAGAAAGAGAAAGAAAGAAGAAAAAGAAAGTTTTTTTTTCTTTCTCCAAGACATTCATTGTACATTTAGGTAGGCACTACGCACTTTGAAAGAGAGAGAAGTGTGTCCTGGGCGCCCAGAATTTCATCCTCTAGCTGTGAATGAATAGCCCATTTCTTTTTTTTTTTTTTTAAGATTTTATTTATTTATTTCACAGAGGGAGAGAGATCACAAGGAGGTAGAGAGGCAGGCAGAGAGAGAGGGGGAAGCAGGCTCCCTGCTGAGCAGAGAGCCCGATGCGGGCCTCGATCCCAGGACCCTGAGATCATGACCTGAGCCGAAAGCAGAGGCTTTAACCCACTGAGCCACCCAGGCGCCCAAGCCCATTTCTTTTAAATTGCAAACAAGTGACTTGCAGCTTTCTCTAGCGTCTTCAGAAAAATATCCAAGTAATTGTCTCCTTTATTATGTCTTTCTTTCTTATTTATATTCCCACCTAAAAAAACATGATCGTATTTACATTCATTCGGCAAGTATTTACCAAGTGCCTCCCTGCCTCAGGTACTGCACTGGGGAGTGAGTGGTTTAGGTACAATTGCGAAGGCAAGAATTCTGCAGCCCCCCCCCCCCCCCCCCCTAAAGGACACAGACACAATGAAATAATTACAAATGCAAATATAACAGTCTTTGTAATAGCAGCAAACTCTACCCAGCCTCAAATAAGGCATGCATAATCCCAACTGAGGGAGCTGGGAAGAGATTAAAGGAGGAGGTGACATTTAAAATGGTCTTGATGGAATACACCAGCAAACAAAGCTTCAAAGGGCATTCGGGGCAGAGGGAAAGCTTGAACAAAGCCTCGGAAACAAGATTCAGTCTTGAACCTGTTTTTCTGGGGAAAAAGATTTCAGCATGGCTGCAGTATAGAAATATTCGGGGGGAGTGGGAGCTATTGCAGTGTTCCTGGGGAGAGACACCTGCATCCTAGACCAAAGCAGAAGCTGGTGAGATATCATGAAAGAGACGAATACTTTGGGGTCTGGAGGCAAAAGGAGAAAGAATGCTTGATGCATTTCATTCCTAGAAATATATCCGAGGTAGGACCTGCAGGACACATCTTTTAATGAATAGAAACCCTTTCATTTATTTCCACTGAGGGAATTTTTTATTTGGAATAACGTCAGTTTGGGCTCGGTAAAGAAGAAAAAGTCACCGCATTGATAGGATCCATAGATTTTGTTCTAAAAGAGAGGTATGTAAATGAAAGTACATTCGGGGGATCCAGTCAATACTGGAACTGAGTAATAAAACCAGAAGGGGCTATCATTTCCAAATTATACTTCAGTGATTCTTTTTCCAGTTAAAATGGCCACAAACCAGAAAACCTAATTAAGATTGGGGGGAGAGAAAATGAGACTGCAGATTTATAGGAGATGAAGATTTATGGAAACTCAATGATAATCAGGATAAAGAAAGAGGTTATAATAGCTCTTTAATTAAAAGATAACATTCCATTCTTTGTTTTTAATTGTTCAACAAAGATAAAGAGATACCTAGTTCTCTCTCTCAGGCAGATAGAGAAATGCTTACCAGCTCCTGTTTATAAAATGACACCATGGCTGCAGTGGACATCAGTCTGTTTTTCTGTGGCCTCACAAAATAAGTCCCTAAACTCTGCTACAGGGAGGCCATCAGTCACTTTAACCTCATCTCATTCCTTCTTGTGAGGACCATAGCTGCCCACATCACCAACCGGTAGGGTGCCCGTGTCTCCAGCCATCACGCCCTGGCTCTAAAACCATCCTCGCCCAAGATCTGGTAGGACAGGGGATGCAGAAAAGCCGCAAAGCTCATTTCGTAGACAAAGGAAAGAGGGTTTTTATAGGAAAGTGGAGGAATGCATTTTGGGGCTGGGGCTGAGAAGACAAGAGCAACTAAAGTAATACTACAACTAATTATGTTACAAATATATTACAGCAATAGTTACATTACAAATAACTAGAGCAAATTTCTACCCACAGTCGACGCTGGCCCCATCTGCTGCATTGGCCTGTCACTTTGAGCAGACAAAGGTATTACGAAGACTCCGGAAATCAACCGGCCTGGGAAGTATCTCCTAGGTCAGTGATAAAATAATAGCGAACACAACGATGATGATAGGATATTGGCAGCAGTTAATATACTATAGCCCTAATATTCTGCTGAGCACTTTCTATGAATTCTCAAGTCCTTGTGAGAACTCTGAGGCAGAGACCAGTCCTACGGCCAATTTACGAATGAGAATTCAATGACTGACAAAGGTTTAACATCTTGCTCAAGGTCACACAGCTAGGAAGTGGCTGAGTTCCAGCTCTTGTCCACTACAGTTCTGCTAAAGTCTATTATCCTTTATTACACTCACCACTTACTAAAAAAACTCAATGAACTACAATGCATGGATGATGTTCTAATTAATTAAATTTAGATGGCTTTGCTTTGAAATCTTACTGATAATCTTGCTCAAATCTATCTCAGCCCAGGAAAGACAATATACTCAGCATAATTATGCCTTTTACGGGCAACTTAGGGTCTTCTGTTTGGAATCATGATTTGTCTCCCATGGGATGTCTTAGCCTTCCCCCATGGAACTCCTTTTTTTTTCTTTTTTTAAGATTTTATTCATTTATTTGAGAGAGAGAGAGAGAACCGAGGAAGAGTGACAGGGAGAAGCAGGTTCCCCACTGAACAGAGAGCCCCATGCGGGGTTTGATCCCAGGACATGAGATCATGACCTGAGCCGAAGGCAGATGCTTAACTGACTGAGCCACCCAGGTGCCCCCCACCAAGGAATTCTTAACCCATCTTTCTGGAACCAATTCTATTGCCAGCTAATCTACGAAGGGTTTTTCCCTCACCATCACCCCACAATGGGTTTTTGGGGGGGCAAAATATTGCCCATATTTCAGATTTTTCAGTTCACAAAGTAAACGTCAGGTATTTCAGAATCAGACACACGGATATTGTGCTGGCTTTGTTAAGTTTTCCAGAATTCCCTTCCCCATAGGTTTCTGGTTAAGAGTGGGCCATAAGAGATATGCTCACATGAGATTTAGAGGTGAAAGTGAAGCAGGAGCCATTAAAACAAAACGAAACAAAACAACCAAACAAGCTTTATTTTGGAATAATTTTAGATGCACAGAGCCTTTCTGCTCTCATGTCGGAAGGCTGGGGCAGGTGCTTCCGTAGCTCCCACACGTGGTTGTTCATTTGCCAGCTCCCTCCTTGCTGCAGGGCAGCTGTGGGTCTGCAGCTGCTCCCCTCTGCCCAGACCCCCCTTCAGCTTCTCCAGCTGCTGGGTCAGGAGTGTGTCCATTCTGGCCTCTCAGGGGGGACATCCACTTCATCAAGGTTGGAGTCAGGAGAACGAACTCAGTCCCCGTCTGTCCGTGTGGGGTCCAATTGATGCTCGCGAGTTCCACTGTGTGCTCATGGGACTCAGTCTTCCTTCATGCTCCCCACGTCCCCTTCTCATGCATCTTTTCCTTCCCAGGGTCTACCCAGTGGACTTCACGCTCCAGCATGGAAGTGAAGACAATGGCTTTGCACAGTTGAACCAGTTCTACAGTTGTGTTAAATTCAAATCCCTGGGATGCCTGGGTGGCTCAGTCGGTTAAGTGTCTGCCTTCAGGTCAGGTCATGATCCTGGGGTCCTGGGATTAAGTTCCGAATTGGGCTCCTTGCTCAGAAGGGAGCCTGCTTCTCCCCTCTGCCTGCTGCTGGCCCTGCTTGTACATGCGCTCTCTCTCTGACAAATAGATTCTTAAAATAAAAATTCAAATCCCTGAAATCAATCATAGATATATATATATGTATATACATATCTCCATTTGTGGTTTTGCTTCACTCTTTGAGCCCTATCTGATAGATATGAAGGGGTTAAAACCTTGAAATGAGTGAAAACAATGCTTTTGCATGGTAAGATCTCAGGCTGATGATCTATTCACACCCAGAAGCCAAGATCCAGGAAGAGAAAAAAAGAGTAAGAGAGAGTGAAAAGGGGTTTTGGAAGCAAAAGAAATGAAAGTAATTTGTGATACTATGACACAGATCTCCATGCTAGACACCATGCTGGAAAATATAAAAAGCAACAATAACCCAATAACCCTAGCCCTTATAACCTACGGAGAAGGAAAGACTGTTAGCTAACTATAATAAAACAAGTGTGACATAAGTGACATGAATAAAGTACTATGAGCAAACAGAGGAAGAAGTCATTAATTTTGTCTGAGATGGCTCAGAGGGTTCTGCACATGAGGTAACATCGATGCTGGGCCATGAAAAACGACTAAGAAATCCACTGGTTCCTGGGGCCTGGGTGGCTCAATGGGTTAAACATCTGCCTTCGGCTCAGGTCATGATCCCAGGGTCCTGGGATCGAATCCCACATCGGGCTCTCTGCTCAGCTGGGTGTCTGCTTCTCCTTCTTCCTCTCCCCCCTCACCCTACCCCTGCTGGTACTCTCTTCCTCTCTCTCGTTCTATCTCTCAAAATGAATAAATAAAATCTTAAAAGAAAGAAAGAAATTCACTAGTTCAGGGAGTCTCGAACTTTTGCAGGCATCAGAACCAAATGTATTAAATTCAGGAAGAAATGGATAGTTACGCACACTAGATACACATTCAAACCTTTGTTGAATGAATTTCTTTAGCTTTGCTAATGTGTCATTTTTGTAGAAAAAAAGTTGTGTTCAGTGGAAAAGTATGCATTATCTAGAGGACAGCCCCCAGGGTTATCCAATTCTACAGGAGCTAGTTTACCATGGTAAATTCTAAGTAACTGAGAGCAAGACAAAACCACTCTTACCGGGCGCCTGGGTGGCTCAGTGGGTTAAGGCCTCTGCTTTCGGCTCAGGTCATGATCTCAGGGTCCTGGGATCAAGGCCCGCATCGGGCTCCCTGCTCAGCGGGGAACCTGCTTCCCCCTCTCTCTCTCTGACTGCCTCTCTGCCCCCTTGTGATCTCTCTCCCTCTGTGAAATAAATAAATAAAATCTTAAAAAAAAAAAAACCATTCTTATCTACAGACATGCAGATTCTATTCTGTCTGGTGGAAGTTCAACAGATTCCCCTGTGAAAAAACCACTTCTGCTTCCATTTGCTCATTTGCTCATTCATTTCAATATTGCTTATCTATAATTCAACACTGTTGATCTATAAATTTTTAAAAAAATTCTCTTTGAACTGGTTATAACATCTGCCTGGTTCCCTCACTGATTAATGACTATAATAAAGTCTGTAACACATGTTCATTTTATATCTGTATGAGAGTCACGAATTCGCCAAATTCCAAATATTATCCATTAACAGTTCAAACTTTGAAGGAAAAGCCAATTTTAAAGCTAAGTATATTATACTAGAACACGGAAAACTATGGGAAGCTACCCAAATTCTTTCGAAAAGTAGAGTATTCCTGATATCAAAAACTGATGAATATATCTCCAAAAAATATATAGGCTAATTCTATTTCTGAGTAAAAAGATATCATTCGTCATATTTTTGAATAGGTATTTGAGTATTTGAATTAATATATTTAAAGATTTTTTTATTTTAGAGAGAGAAAGAAAACGAATGTGGGAGCAGGTAGAGGGGCAGAGAGAAAAGGAGACAAGCAGAGTCCCTGCTAAGCGGGAGGCCCCCGTGGGGCTCAATTCCAGGACCCCAAGAGCAGAACTGTCATGATCCGAAGCCAAGAGCTGGACGCTTAACCGACTGAGCCACCCAGGAGCCCCAGAGTAATATTTTTGATATAAAACATCATCAAGTTTATGAAGGAGAGTGGGGTGGGGGGATGGGTGAGACTGGTGGTGGGTATTAAGGAGGGCATGTATTGCATGGAGCACTGGGTGTGGTGCATAAACAATGAATCTTGGATCCCTGAAAAAATAAAGTAAAAAAAATTAAAAAATAAAATAAAACTTTTTTAAAAAAACAAAAAATCATCAAGTTTTATAATTCTTTACCAAAAACTACAAATTCTTGATTATTTTTTTACATATACATAGCTTATGCCCTTAAACAAACAAACAAAAACCCAAGGTAACAATTAATGCTGTCTTTAGATCTTATAGGTACGTCTACTGAGTAGATCAGACGGATCTCTTGACTTTATCTTCTCTATACATGGATTGATCATCTGGGAGCCTCTCCAAAACATGCCAGTGGCTACTTCAATAATTTTCTTAAATGACCACTGTTTAAGGAATATTTAGCCAAATTTGTAAAAACAAACGAGGGAGCTTTCAAAGCATATTCAGTCTCTCAAGTGAATTACGAAACCACAGAAATGTTTTCTAATCAATTAGGGAATGTGAATCAGGAAAAAAGTTACCTATTCACAAGTTTTATTATTTTTTAAAAAGATTTATTTATTTATTTTAGAGAAAGGGAGAGAGAGAGAGAGCATGCATGGGCAGGGGGAGGGACAAAGAGAGAGAAGCCTCAAGCAGACTCCCCCAGCTGAGTGTGAAGCCCAAGACAGAGCTCAATCCCACCACCCATGAGATCATGAGATCATGACCTGAGCTGGCATCAAGTTGGATGCTTAACTAACTGAGCCACCCAGGTGCCTGCTCCTCAGCATGGGTTTTTTGGTTTGTTTTTTTTTAAGATTTTATTTATTTATTTGGCAGAGAGAGAGATCACAAGTAGGCAGAGGGGCAGGCAGAGGGAGAGGGGGAAGCAGCCTCCCTGCCGAGCAGGGAGCCCGATGCGGGCCTCAATCCCAGGACCCTGAGATCATGACCTGAGCCAAAAGCAGAGGCTTAACCCACTGAGCCACCCAGGCGCCCTGGCATGGGTTTTAATATCAACAAGTTTGGTTTGTTTTGGAAGAGCTTGCCTCCTAGAACTTTACCTTTACTGAATTTAGTTCATATTCAAAACGGAACCCAGTGCCTTACCCTAATCTTTTAAACCTCGGTTTCGACAACTGTAGTTTGGCAGGCAAGTTACTTTTTAGAACTAAAATATCTCAAAGTTAGAGATTGCAACTGTAGGGAATAAAATTCAGAATAAATGAATAAGAAGAATAAGCTACAACTAAGTATGAGTTATTTCAGAAGGGTAAGGATGGGTCAGAAATTTTTTAAAAGATATATTTATTTGTTTTTAGAGATGGGTGAGTAGAGGGGGAGGGAGAGAGTCTCAAGCAGACTCCCTGTTGAGCATCGAGAGCAATGTTGGGCTAGATCCCAGGACTGAGATTATGACCTAAGCCAAAATCAAGAGTTGGGTGCTTAACCAACTGAGCCACCCAGGTGCCCCGATGGGTTAGAAATTTTATGAATATCCTTAAAAAAAAAAAAAGGAAAAAGAAAAGAAAAACAATTTTACTCCTTCAATAAACACTGAAAGTCACTAAGTAAGATTTGAAGGAGATCAGGGAGGATGAGGCACCCCAAAGCATGCCTCTTTGATAAAAGAATTGTTTTGGGGTGAAGGCACTGGAGTTTCCGAAATTCCTTATCTGTCTACGAGAAGAGCCTCCCCCAAAAAAGTCAGTTGTCATCAATCCCCCACCAGGAGTGACTCTATGCCTAGACACTGTCACACACTAGCACGTCTATTCTCCCAGGGGCCCACAGGTCCTCCCAAAACGTTGTCTGCTTTTCCAGAAGCGCCCCTTCTTCTCCTCCCCTGGGAAGTTAGATATAACCTGTTAGATATAACCCTAACCTGTTCTTCTTACTGAGGTATAAATGACACACATTATATTAGACCACGAGCTCTCCCCACTCTTTTGAGTTACTCACCTCCTGGATGCTCCCATGTGTAAGTGGTTATTCACATGCTAATAGACTTCTTTGTTTTCTTTTGTTCATCTGCCTTTTGTCATCCCAATTTACAGGGTCCCAGGAAAAGAACTTAAGAGGGTATAAGAACGAAGACTTTTTCCTCCCTACAGTTTCTACACCCATTCCTAATTTTAAAAAAGCAGCAGCAGCAGGATCATTAAGAAGACCAGGAATGGTAAGCTAGTTCCTTCTTTTTTTCTTTTTTAGTAAGTTATTTCTTTAACATAAATTTAAAAAGATCTTTCTAAAATCAATAGCTGGAACAGGGGTGCCTGGGTGGCTCAGCCAGTTGGGCGTCCAACTCTTGGTTTTGGTTCGGGTAATGATTTCAGGGTCCTGGGATTGAGCCCTGCATCAGGCTCCCCGCTCTGCAGGGAGTTTGCTTATCTCCCTGACCTCACACCCACTCTCTCTCTAAAATAAATAAATAAATCTGTAAAATAAAGAAAGAAAGAAAGAAAGAAAACCAATAGCCAGAACCATTCTTAACTGTGAAACCATAATAAGGCATTCTCTTAAAATCAGGAACAAATTAAGGGGGGACTCTTTCAGTGTTTATTTAGCAACATTCTGGAAGCTCTGAGCAATGCAGTGACACATAAACTAGATATAATGGGTATAACGTTATAAAGGAGGAGGCAAAATCCAGTGTTCCCTGCTGCTGAGCTGATTTACCAATCTCACTCTCACTTCACCCATGCAAAGGGCTTAACTGAAAAACTATTAGATTTAACAAGAGAAGTGAGCCAAGTGGCTGGATAAAAAAAACAAACATCAAAAAAATCAATAGCTTTTCTGTGTACTAGCAATAACAATTATGAGATATAATAGAAAAAAAACCACATTCACAGTGTGCAAGATGTAACATTTGAGGGAAGAACTTTGCTAAAAGGTAAAAAGAAGATCCAAATAAATGAAGAGACAGTAAAAAGTTGTTAATTCTGTGCAAATTGCTCACAGCAGTGTGTCTCTAAATGGGGTCTAGGGAGGCCTGCCTTACAATCCCTTGATGGTTATTAAAATACAGATTCTTGGGCTGAACCCAGACTTAACAGAATCGAGAGGCGGAAGGGGAGGTTTTCAAGAAAACTGTCTTCCTCCCAAACTCCCCGAGTGACTCTAACACACATTAAAGTTTCGCAACCACAGCTTAATGGTTTCATAAAATTTCAGTAAGATTCCAACTTCATCTACAATGAGAGTCAATAAGGGGGCTGCCCTAACATACGTCAAAGTAGATCGTAAACTTAAAGTATATACATAAGATACATCATAAACTTCAGGAATAAAAATAATGTGATTTTTTTTTACAAAAAGCAGTAAATTAACTGAAGAGTCCCAAGACAGATTCCGGTTTTAAGTTATAAAAGTAAAATGGTTTCCATGTGTCAATTATGGCATCATCTGAAACCAGTGGCATCTTTTTATTTTTTCTTAATTTTTCTTCTCAAGATTTTTATTTTTATTTATTTGACAGCGAGAGGGAACACAAGCAGGGGGAACGGGAGAGGGAGAAGCAGGGGCCCTGCTGAGCAGGGATCCCAATGCAGGGCTGGATCCTAGGACCCCTGGGATCATGACCTGAGCCGAAGGCAGACGCTTAACCAATGAGCCATCCAGGCGCCCCCAGCTGGATCTTTTAAAACCCAATATGGAAGCTATGTTTGGAATGATTTGATGCTACATGCAAGAAAGCAACTTGACTAGGGAGGCCAAAGGTACATGTGTGTAAGGAGTAATTATATTACTTTAAATGGGGTTAAAAAATTATGTATGTATGTATGTATGTATTTATATTTTTATGGGGGGAGTGGGCAGAGGGAGAGGGAAAGAATCCTTTTTTTTTTTTAAAGATTTTATTTTTTTATTTATTTGACAGAGAGGAAGAGATCACAAGTAGGCAGAGAGGCAGGCAGATAGAGAGGAGGAAGCAGGTTCCCTGCTGAGCAATGTTGTCTGGGATGTGGGACTGGGTATCCACTTGAGTGGGTCTCCAGACTATAAATCAGTGAAAGCACCCAGACCAGCAGTAACCAGACCAATAAGCGACAGAATGGGGGTACAGTCACACCAGACAGGGTTTTTTATCTTAATCTTTGGTGGAAGTTTAGGTTCAAATAGGTCCCACATCAGAGAAGCAAGCTTTCTGGCCGGTGGGACAATCTATGGTTAATGAGTCCCAGGAGAGTACGTGCCCTCCTTCTGGCCTCCAGCCCTATGAGATGGGGATAAGATTGAACTTTTATAAAAATAAGTTAAGGGGGCTCCTCGGTGGCTCAGTCAGTTAAGCGTCAGCCTTCGGCTCAGGTCATGATCTCAGGGCCCTGGGATAAAGCCTTGTGTCGGGCTCCCTGCTCAGCGGGGAGTCTGCTTCTCCCTCTACCTCTGCTGCTCCCCCTGACTCGGGCTCTCTTTTTCTCAGATGGATAAATAAAATCTTTATTAAAAAAAAAAAATAAGGGTGCCTGGGTGGCTCAGTGGGTTAAAGCCTCTGCCTGAGCTCAGGGTCCTGGGATCGAGGCCCGCACTGGGCTCTCTGCTCAGCGGGGAGCCTGCTTCCTCCTCTCTCCTCTCTCTCTGCCTGCCTCTCTGCCTACTTGTAATCTCTCTCTCTCTCTGTCAAATAAATAAAAATAAAAAAATCTTTAAAAAAATAAGTTAAGGCCTGGGGCGAGATAGAGAACTTTAATTTGTTGTACTAGTATTTGAAAAGGAGTTGTCTGAGAACACCAATGTCTCTCAATTAAACCAATTATCCGGGACCTATCATGAAAGTTCTATTGAGGACTTTCTTTCAAGAGTCCAGCATTATGTATTTTGAAAAGCAAAAGTGTGTGTCTTGTTACTACAAGTATTGTCTGTAAATCTGAAGGGGACAAGGAGTCTCCTGGCAAAGCCGTGTTTTGTTGCCTTAATACACGGTCTGTGTGATTTAGATTTAGATTTTGGCTATCTGTGAGGCAAGAGATTTCTCAAATATTTTCCTTGAAGGAGATGACTTTTAGACAATGGCCCAACAGTTTATAATAAATGTGAGGACGGGGCCATAATTGGCCGGGACATCTGGCGCTACGATGACCGCCTGATGTTTGGCCAAATTGTTGTTTCTCGGGTCCCATCCTCTATCAGGGACATTCTGGTGAAGGGATAGAAAGCAACAACATTCTACTGACCTCCAGCATGCATGAGGGCTGGCAGTGCCATTCGCACAGGACGTGAACTCCCACCACTGTTCACTCAGTTAATCCCAAAAGGTTCTCCAGGTAGCCAAGGGCTCTGGGAGAGTGGTAACCTCCTTTAGCAAGAAACCGAGGACAGGGGAAGCCACTCCCTCCTGCAGGTGGAATATGCCACACAGTCCAGGTGTGGCTTCATCTTGTCTTAAGGAGGCCTCAGTAGACATAGCAAGCTTGTGGAGTGTTGTTTTAATCCAAAGCATAAGGTGCAACTGGGTATGGAGGGTCCCAGGCTCAGGGTCTGTGAGAGTATCTATTTCCAGGACAGCCCAGTAGGTAGGCAGTCATTTGGTGTTTCGATGGAATATAGCACGAGATGGAGAGGGACAGTTTCATCAGAAGCCCAAGGGCAACCAGTGCCCATCATAAATGGCCCAGAGATTCCAGAAGGCCTGAGCAGAAGTTACCCAAAGCTCTACAGTGAAGGAGTTTTTAAAGACACTAACATGAATGCCTGATTTTTTTTTTTTAAGTTTTCCCAGTTTGTTTTTTCCCCAGTTTATTCATTTACTTAAGTAATTTCTATGCCCAACGTGAGGCTCGGACTCACGACCCCCAGATCAAGAGTCCCATACTCTTCCAACTGAGGCAGCCAGGCACCCCCCCCCACCGCCCCCATTGAATTTAATTAAGTAAAATTGGTAAACAAGGAGTATGTAGTTACCAGAACCCAGAAAGCACTAGCTGATTTTAGACTTAAGTGTCATTAATATGTGTATCAAGTGAGTCTTCTTGAAAAAGAATGTTATTAATTTAATGACCTAGAGAAAGGAGGATGTCAGCCAGGTCGGAAAGACTGTGTGATAGGGAAGTTGTTAAAATACTCCACGAGTAGCTGAGAAAAGGTGTCTAGTGTACCTCCAGAGGGGGAGGCCAAACTGCTGCTGACACCGTTGAACGGGCACTGAATAGAACACATCAGACAATCTTTAAGAGCAGGATGTTTACTGATTGTTGACTGAACAGAATCAGTAATTTCAACAATATTGGGTATTGAGTACGGGGGCTTGGCTGGATGGGACCACAGCACGAAGCTTATAATAATCCATCAGGAGGTACCATTAGTTATTTTTCAGATTTAAGAATAGGCAAAATTAGACTGTCAAATGGAGAAGCAGTGGGGATAACCACTCCTTTATGTATTAGGTTTTATATAATAAGTCTTAATCTTTGAAGGTCCTATTTTAATTGATTTGGGACCATATTAACAATCTTAACTAGGATCCATGGGGTTCCATTTATCAAGCCAATTTGTAAAGTTCCCAAAACTTATGTTAATTTTAATTTATTATTCATTATATTAGAACATCTACGTCTAACATGGGATATTTTAGGTCAATGAGTACTATGACTAGGGAAATTAAGGCAAGGCTACAGAAAGTGATGCATACTTATTTTTCACTTTCTTTCTTTCTTTCTTTTTAATATTTTTTTATTATCAGGGCATCTATTTAAAATCAGTGGGATGGAGGCGCCTGGGTGGCTCAGTCGGTTAAGTGTCCAACTCTTGGTTTCAGCTCAGGTCATGATCCCACAGTTGTGGGATCGAGCCCCGAGTCAGGCTCTGTGCTCTGTGTGGAGTCTGCTTCAGATTCTCTTTCCCGCTCCCTTCTGCTCACTCTCTCAAATAAATAAATAAAATCTAAAAACAAAACAAAACAAAAAACCTCAGTGGGATGCTCAGGTATAACTCTAATTTGAGCCCCAGTATTAAGCCCAAGAAGTTTGTTAATTGGTGCATTTTAGCAAATGTTAAAATTAATGAAGAATATAAGCATGAAGAATTCTTAATGAAGAATAGAGGCATGAAAACCAATCAGCACCCTTTTAATCTTTCTGTTAAAGAAATTCCTCAGTCTAGGCTCAGTGTGGAGTCTGCTTGTCCCTCTCCCTCTGTTCCTCTCCTCTCTCCCTTTTTCTCCTAAAAGTAAATAAACACATAAATAAATAAATTCTTTTAAAAAAATAAAATTTAAAAAAGAAATTCTTCAGTCTATAAAAACTATCTAAATTTTGGATTCTAGGGCGCCTGGGTGGCTCAGTGGGTTAAAGCCTCTGCTTTCGGCTCAGGTCATGATCTCAGCGTCCTGGGATCGAGGCCCGCATTGGGCTCTCTGCTCAGCGGGGAGCCTGCTTCCTCCTCTCCCTGTCTCTCTGCCTGCCTCTCTGCCTACTTGTAATCTCTCTCTCTCTGTGTCAAATAAATAAAATCTTTAAAAATAAATAAATAAATAATAAATTTTGGATTCTAATTGGATCAAATTATACAAACTTGTTTTAAGTTAGTTAGACATACATACCATATACAGAATTTAAATACTTTAAATTTATTTTTCCCCTGTATTTACGGTTTTTTTTGTTGTTGTTTCTGCTTTTTTTTTTTAAGATTTTTTTTTTTAATTTATTTGACAGACAGAGAGATCACAAGTAGGCAGAGAGGCAGGCAGAGAGAGAGGTGGAAGCAGGCTCCCTGCTGAGCAGAGAGTCTGATTCGGGGCTTGATCCCAGGACCCTGAGATCACGACCTGAGCCGAAGGCAGAGGCTTTAACCCACTGAGCCACCCAGGCGCCCTTTTCTTTTTTTTTTTTTTTAAAGATTTTATTTATGTATTTGACAGAGAAAGCGAGAGAAAGCAAGTTGAAGAGCAGAGGGAGAGGGAGAAGCAGGTCCCCGCTCAAGCGGGGCTTCATCCCAGGACCCTAGGATCATGACCTGAGCAGAAGACAGATGCTTAACCGACTGAGCCACCCAGGTGCGCCTGCTGTGTGTGTGTGTGTGTGTGTGTTTAAATAAGTGATCCCAGACTAGTCCCGAGTTTGCTAGACCTGGCATTTGCTTAGTACAAAGGTTTAAATTTCCTTTTTTCCCCCTTTGGGCTTGTAGCTACTTAAGGGGGCAGTTTCTTCCCCACCCCCTACCACCTCTGCTTGCTCTTTTTTTTTTCCCCCTGTTTCAGGCTTTTAGCCACCTGAAAGACTAGGTCTTTAGTTTTTATCTCTTTGGTAAGAGAAAGAGGCAAGAGGAAGTTAAGTGTCTGTAGGCAGCAGGAGCCTCCTCTGTCGGACTGTCCACCACCAACCACAGGATCATGGGTCCTGTATGCCACCCCCCCACCACCCGCCCCGTTTTATTCAAGAAAATCTTTTCGAGTACTCGGTATCTCCAGGCAGCTCAAAATCTTTACTCTATTTTTGGTTGTTCACCCGATGAGTTCCTGGTGGTCCCTGGTGACCCCCGCTGTGAGGGGGACTCTCAAGGGAGTCCCAATCAACTTCTGGGGGCCTAGCATCTACAAGTAGGAGAGCAATCTTGGACTTTGTCTTTTAAATGCTTTGCTTTGTGACAATTTAATTCTAAGCACACTCTCAACATGTCGATAGTCAGCAGCCCTTGAAAGTGCCCAGGCACTGACCTGGAGATCTGTAGCCTCAAGGGAGCTGAGAAACTTTCTAGTGTTTTGGGGAGCAGGATCAAAGCCCTCCTTCCCCTCCCCCACAGCACCCCTCTTTTTTTTTACATTGAGCCACCAGTTTGCATGGATGGGATCCACGGTACCCCATGGGGTTGGCGCCGTAAAGGGACAGCTGCAAGGGATGCTGCAGAGAACGGGTCACCAACCCCAGGAGCAGGGACACTTACAGGGCCCCAGCGTGGACCATCGAAGACGGGGGTGGGGGGAGGGCGTCTGACACAGGACGGGAAGGGAGTTGTACTCTCCCTTCTTGTTACTCAGAGACACACTGGACGGCGTGGACGGGGTCACCAGCCCGCACTCGAGGGCACACTAACACTCCGCAGTGCCCTAACCAAGACCCGCCAGGGGCTCTTCCCTGAGGAGCGCAAGCTCGGGGGACTGCCTGCGAAAGGACCGCCGACCTGTGCAGCGGCTCCGAGTCCCGGAGCCTCCAGACGACATCCCCCGCTCCTGTCAGGCTCAGGCTGGGGAGCGGGATCCTGGGAGGTTCCTCTGGGGGGACAGGATCCGCACCTTCGGGTGGGGGGCTCCGGGCAGCGCTGCCCCGGGCAAGACGAGGCAGCGCGCGGGAGCTCAGCCTGCACCCACGGCCTGCCCAGCAGGTGGGGCCCAGGGGCCACAGCCAGGTCGTCAGCTGCGAGCAGCCAAGGGCATCTCCGTGGGGTTTTCCGTCCTTACTTAGAGCAGCCCATCCTCCTCGCCAAGTGTAAGGAATCATTGTTACTGATTTTTTTTTGCGGGGACCGATGAGTCTGCAGCGGGCCTGGAGTAACGCCGCGAAGGGACGGATGAAAGTGAGAGACTGACAGCACGCACACGTCCTGGAAGAGGGCGGCGGCAGGACAGGAGGGCGGCCCCGTGCGAGGGGAGCCCCGGGGTCCGCTCCGCCGTGCGGGGGGTGGGGGGCGCAGAGGGAGTGAGCACTCGCGGGCCGGCAGCGCTGCCAGCCGTTGGAGGGGAGGGCACAAGCGAAAAGGAGGGGCTTCGCGGTGCCTCCGAACGTCACTGGGTCACAGGGGAGGGCCGGAGAGAGAGGGACGTGTGGCGGGGGCTGGCTGTCTCTGCAGGGGGCCTCCTGCCAGCCCGGGGGAATGCCGAGGCAACAGGAAAACAGACCACGCCGCTCCCCGTGGAGTACGCGGGAAAACCAGAAGGCCGAGAGGCCGCGAAACTTCCAGTCCGGAGAGGCGTAGCAGGTAAAAAGTGTAACGAAACAGCTAAAAGGGCCTCCTCGTTGGAAAAACGGAGGACTGGCCCCAGGAAATGTAGGCGCTGACCTGGGACTGAGTTGTTTCTCACATCGGAAACTGTGTAGTAGGTTCTGGAGTGAGTAGCAGCCATGGTTTCTATATTGAGCAACAACTAATATCTAATACGGTGAAGGCCTGCCAGTCTAAGATAAACTGTAAAATAGGGGTTCCTCAAAAGCAGCACTGTTGACATCTGAGCTGGATAATTCTTCGTCGTGGGGGGCCGAGGGATACTTGTACAATGTTCAGCACCATCCCTGCCTCTAGCCCTTAGCTTCCCATAGTATAGCACTCCTGTCCCTGTTAGGACAACCCAAAAGGTCTCCCGACCTCGTCAGATGTCCCTGAGAGGCAAAAATCACTTCTGCTTGAGAATTACTGCTTTAAAGGAATTAATGAGGAGTCCAGGAATTATTGAATACATATGCTGGGAAAAATCAATTTTAAAATGGGGGAAAACTCCATCTATTTAGATCCTTACGTCATACACATAGGTAAATTCCAAGTGAAATAAAGAGTAAAATATAAAACTTGAAACTATAACATGGCTGGGAAACTTGGGTAAATATTTTAGGTACTGTCTGGATAGGGAAGCATTTTCTGAAGTTTAGAATCAAAGGAAAAAATCACAAGAGAAATACTGATATCCTTGACCTCATACGGCTAAACTTGTAAAATTAAAAGGTAAATGACAAACTGGGAAAATATTTACAAGGAATATGACAAAGGGCTAATATTCTTCATATATAATGACAGTATCAATAAGAAAACAACTAGTGTGTCAAAAGAAAAATGGGCAAAAGGCTTCAACAAAGATTTTATAGAATTACAAATGTCCATAGTAAGTACGTAAAAATGTTGTCAACTTTCCCAACAATTAATGGAATGAAATTTAAAAATAATGAGTTTCCATTTTACCCTATCCAAGAGGCAAATACATATGTGTGTGTGTGTGTGTGTGTGTGTGTGTGTGTGTATTTTTTAATGGTAATAGTTAATGCAGGTGATGATGTAGATAAATGGGTACTCTCTATACCATGAACAATAAATGAGCCAGGACCTCCTAACACATTCTGGAAAACAATATGGTCCTAAGTATGAAGAGGCTTAAGAAGGCTCCTATCCTTTCACTTTGTATTTGTGCTCACAGAAAGTATACTGAGTTGAACTGTGTCCCCTTCAAAAACGACATGTCTGAGTCCTAACCCTCAACCTTATCTGGAAATAGGACCTTTGTAGATGTAATTAAGTACGGTGAAAAGAAACCATCATGGATTTAGGGTGGGCCCTAAGTCCAATGACTGGTGTCCTCATAAGAAAAGGAGAGGACACAGAGACACACACAGGAAAGAAGGCTATGAAGACAGATGCAGACACTGGAGTGATGCTGCCACAGTCCAAGGAGCACCAGGAGCCACCAAAGTCCAGAACAGGCAAGGAAGGTTTCTCTCCCCAGGGTCTTCAAAGGGAGTGAGGCCTGGCTGACATCCTGGTCTTGGGTTTTTGGCCTCTGAAACAACAAGAGAATTAACTTCTGCTCTTTTAAGCCACTAAGATTGTGGTAGCGCTTGGAAAGTAATACACTATGGAAACAACCGTTGATATGAGTGAAGGTTTATATGTAGAGATGTTCATCTCTGCATTATTTGTAACAGCAAAAATTAGCAAAAACTTAAAGTCATGAAAATAGAGGAGGGGTTAAGTAAGCTAGAATACATCTACAGTATACTGTAGAGCCATTAAAAAATATGTTTTGAAGAATTTCTAATGCCATAGAAAAATGTTTATGGCACATAAATAGAAAATTCAGAATACAGGAAGTGTATGTACAATGTGACACGCACATGCACATGTATATAATATTTATGCTTATGGGAATGAATAATCCTGAGGGATAACAGGAGTAAAAAGTCCCAAATAGAAAATATCACATAAAGTCAACAGTATACTAAAAGAAAAAGAAACCATGACCTAGGAGAGTTGATCCCAGGAGATAGATACTTATTATTATTGATGTAATGCAATATGGTTAATAAATCAAATAAGAAAAACCCTAAGATGATATTGAAAATACATGTGATAAAATTCAGTGCCCATCCCTTACAAAATATCTAGGAAAATTAGGAGTAGAAGGATTCTATGAGGGGCGCCTGGGTGGCTCAGTTGGTTAAGCGGCTGCCTTTGGTTCAGATGGTGATTCCCAGATCCAGCTCCCTGCTCAGTGGGGAGCCTGCTTCTCCCTCTCTCTCTGCCCCTCCCCACCACTTGTGTTTTTTCTCGCTCTCTCTCTCTGCTCTCTCCCCCAGATAAATAAATAAATTCTTCTTCTTCTTTTTTTTTAAAGAAGGATTCTATGATGAGTATCTCTCACAAACCATCAGCCAATATCATTCTCTGGTGTTAAGCAAAACTAGTATGAATGCTGTTACCATGATTATTAATACTGTTTTGGACATTTTTACCAATTCATTAAGACAGGAAAGAGAAATAAAGGGTCTAGTTATAAGAAATATAGAAATAGAATTATTTTCTACAATAATAGGACCAGAGTATTAATTAAAATATTATTAGGATTAGTGAATGTTCGTATAAAGGGTTGGATAAAAGATGAAAATTAAAGCAGCTTTTAATTATACAGAAAAAATGGAAACAATAGATGTTTAGTAGCATCAAAAAGCCATAAAATATCTAAGACTATCTATAACAAGAGATGCACATGAAAAAACCCCTACAAAACTCTGAGACACACAAAAACTTACATAAATGTTCCTGGAGGGTTAATTAGAGTACCGTGAAGAAAACCACTCCTGCCACATTAATTTAGAGATATCCAGAATTCAATTAAAAAAAAAAAACTCAAGGGGATTAATTTGGAATTTGACAGCGTTTCTAAAGTTCATCTGGAATGAAACACATTGTCGAAACACAACGACATATAAGAATTTGTGTTTAAGTACCTTTTTAAAACCTACTTAATAATCCTGAAGGAAGTTAGTTTTATTTGGAGATTTCACAAAATAAGTCACTCATTGTCTCTGCCTGTTCCTCGGCTATTAAATTAATAAAGAGATTAACATTCATTACTTTAGAGGCTTTAAAACTGAAGGATATTTTCTTTAAAAAGTTGTTTTATTCTGCCTGTTATTTCTTTGCATTTTATTCCTTTTTACCCTGGCTAATTTCCTCTAGGGGAACGTGAGTCCCTGCAAAGCTTTGTGGCTATTTAAAAGTACCCCTGGAAACCTTTTAATTTACTGATTCAACTTTACTTTTATAGTGGCATAAAAACAGTATAGTAAAAGAGTGGTCTAGAATTCAATCCCAGCTCTGCCTCTTTTGGACTGTGTTCCAGTTTATTTTTTGAAAAGGAGACTAATATACCTACCTACCTCCTACCCTTGCTGTCACATAATTATTACCTAGCACACAGCTTGGCACATACTAGAAACTTACTATGATTTATGCAAAGTGTATACTTTTCAAGCTTCCTTTTCCCTTTATTTTCCCTGCTTTGCTTATGTAACCATTTACTTTTTTTTTTTTTAAGATCTATTTATTTATTTTAAGGGGGACGGGCCAAGGGAGATGGACAGAATCCTCAAACAGACTCCCCGTTGAGCGTGGAGCCTAGGCAGTACTCAATCCCACAACCCTCAGATGATGACCTGAGCTGAAATCAAGAGTCAACATTTAAACGACTGAGCTACCCAGGTGCCCTTTTATTTATTTCAATCTCATATTCTGGTTAGAACACAGTTGTTCACATGTGTGTCTCCTGTGCTAGGCTGTGATTTCTTAGAGAGAGAAGGCACTGTTTTACTCCTGTGCCCATCCACACAGCTCCTAGCCCAAAGCTCTCTCTGCGTTTCAGATGCCATCCAGGAGAACGAGACGAAAAAGAAGAGAGGGAGGGAGAAAGGAAAAGAAGATGTTGGTGCCCATGATACATGTAGTATTTGAACTCTAGCAATACAATTTTATTTCATTATATCTTAAGTTAGAATGAAATCTTGGCATTGTATAAGATGTACTAAATTAGTAGAGAGAAGTGAATTGACATGTATAAATCAGACTCCATCAGTGAGGAGCCAAAAATAAACCACAGACTAATATGTTCACAACATTTATTGAACTCCCACTATGTACTTAAATGAGTTCAGGGTTCCGGCTCTTAATTCTATACTCTATCCATGGCTTACTAGTGAAGAAATGTTGATATAGTAAAGCAGCCATAGTCTCCCGTATTATAAAAGTCAACAAGTAGTGACTGATGAGTCCCATAACAGCTATGGTAGCCCTACTTGCTCCCCAATATTATTTTGTTTTACCACATTTGGTCTGGGCTCTAGGGCTTTCCTTGTGTGCAGGAGGGTGGAATTACAACTGCCAAGAAGAAAACGTTAATTTTTTACTTTTATTTTTTTACCAATACACATAAAACGAGTACAATCTTCCTCAATGCCTAACTAATAAGCTTATGATATCAAGTAAACAATCTGAGTCTTCAATGAGAATTTTTAAGTAGCGCCTAACCAAGCTCTAAATTAAATATAAGGAAATGCAAACCTATAGAGAGAAGCTGATCAGTGTTCAACAAGAGGTAGGATTGACAAAGCAGGTGGGCCTTAAAGCAGTGAACAAATGTAAATAAATACAATGGGCCCGGCAGGGCATATTGGTGTGAGAACCAGGAAAAAGAGAGTAAGAAGCCAAGATTGTGTTCAGGTGAGTGGGCAGGAAAAGTGTACATTAGAGAGGAACTGGAAGAAAAAGAGTAGATAAAATAAATAGATAAAATGATGGATAGAATGGGTTCTGATTACTCACGGCCTTGCATGTCGCTAGGACTTGGATTTGGTCCCATAAATAAGATACTTTCTCAGGACATTTCCTGGGGTTGGGGGAGACCTTATGGAAGTGAAATCCTGGGAAGATGAGCAGACAGCACTGCACACTAGAGACTCAAGTGGCCAAGAGGCAGGGAGCAGGGAAATCAGCGAAGGAACTACTGCAGTGTTGTCGCATACGAAATCATTATTATTTAACATGATCTTAAAAGTCTGTAATGCCTGGGAATTGACCAGACTTATTTCTGTACCCAAACAGTGGGAAAAGAGCAGGCCGTAGGGCTCGGCCAGAGACAGCCCAAGGTTAGGCCCTCTTTGAACCTTGTATTTTATTTATTTTTAAAGATTTTATTTATTTATTTGACAGAGAGAGAGCACAGGTAGGGGGAGCAGTTGGCAGAGGGCAAAGCAGGCAAGGAGCCTGATGCAGGACTGGATCCCAACCAACACTTTGGGATCGTGACCTGAGCCAAAGGCAGATGGCCTAACCGACTGAGCTCCCCAGGCGTCCCTGAACCTTATATTTTAAATCAGAGTGAGCATGAGTGTCTTTATTAAAGGGCCCACATGAAAGACACCCTACCTGGGCTTTAGAGAATGTGAAACAGAATGGAATTACCACTCGGTAAGACAAGGAAAGACACGCTACGGAAGTATTTCAGAGCGTCCGATACTCGGCAAGACCTCGTTGAATAAATGTCACCTTTACCTGAACAGCAATTTGAAAAGCTTTTCACATGTCACACCAAGAGCTGGTATGTATAGAGTCCCGGTCCTCTACTGCCTGGCACGTCACAACCCAAGGAGGCAGGTACCATCACGTGTTTTCACAGATGCACAGAGGGAACCTGCCCAGCATCAAGTTGCTGGGAATGCTGGAGCCAAGACTGGGACCCGGGGGGCTGACTCCAGAGCCTGAGCTCTCACCACTACACACTCTACTGCCGCGTATCCCACCTGCTCTTCAAAACCACCTATGAGGGGTGTAAGTAAGATGAATCTGATTTGCTCGACAAATATTTGCAGAATTCTTACCTGCCAGGCCTCGTCCCATGTACTGGGTTTCGAAGGATGGACGAACCACAACCCCTACCGTGAAGAAGCCTATAGTCTAGTCAGCAAGGCAGACAAATAAATCCACATTTTACTGATGAACAACAGAAACTCAAAGCTTCCGTAAATTAAATAACTCATCCAAGCATGCAGCCAGAATAGAGGGCGGTGAGGCCCAGACTTAAAGGCTGTTATTAACATCTCCAAGTCTAATGCTTATTCTGAGTAAGGCTGTAACTTCCTTTTGGTGGCTTACTGGGCAAAAAGAAAAGAAAACAAAACAACAGTATCATCACCAGGGTTATCCAGTCTGGCCAAGCCTCAACAGAGCCTGGTCTTGGTAAGAAGCAGACCTTAAAGGAAGCCATTGTGATTCTGATGCAAACAGGCCAATGAACCACACATTGGTCTAAGAGTTGCAAAATGTATCATTTCAAATACAAAGTGTCCTATCATTAATACTTTTTGCTAAAATTATTTCAGGTGCTTTGGGTCAATCACCCATACTGGGCCACTTTCCTTAAGAAAAACCAATATAAATCCTTGTGGGTTGAAAAGCTGAAGATCGCCCCAACTGATTAAGTTCCCCAGTAATTAAAACTACTTTTCATGTTCCCTTCTGCCCCTTTCATGCCCCCTAAAGGAGGCCAAGAATCCTTCATTTATGATGGAAGGGAACTATCCAGAACTACTTAACTGTACCAGCCTATGAAATGTGTTTGTTTGTTTTTAAGATCTTATTTATGTATTTGACAGAGAGAGAGGGAACACCAGCAGGGGGAGGGGGAGAGGGAGAAGCAGGCTCCCCGCTGAGCAGGGAGCCTAATACGGGGCTCAATCCCAGGACTCTGGGATCATGACCTGAGCCAAAGGCAGACGCCTAACCGACTGAGCCACCCAGGGGCCCCTGCAATGTGTTTTACCAACTGTGCGTGGCCCACAACAGCACCTCCGCATGAACAACTATTACTCACAACATGATGTTAGCTGCCAGTCCAGTATAGCTGGCAAGATCAAAGGCAACAAGCAAGCATTCACTAGCTATCTCTACTCACCAGGGTGCTTAAAGTCATACCAGTAGTACATCTTTTTACTCCTTTATTTCTCCAAAGGGTCTTAATCAGGATCAATCAGACACATAGTGGAGGCTGCTAGTCACTATCCTATGACGTGTGGGGGGTAATAATAAAGGTCTCCCATGCCCCTAAATAACTCCTGTTCCAGCTTGTCAAAGCAGCTGAATTGAAGGAAGAGAGGTTGATCATAGGGAGCTGGGAGGGTTATCAAGGAGATTAACGGGGATTTACCAGACACGCATTATGAGCCCAACACCACGGGAGACCAGGCACGGTCGATCAGTCGATGTGACCAAGGACAGGGACCAGAGTTCACCAGTATTATTAAGATAAAATGCAGTGTCCTTCAGTGATTTTAAAATCAAATGTAGGGGCGCCTGGGTGGCTCAGTCGATTGAGCTGCTTGGCTCGGGTCATGATCCCAGGGTCCTGGGATTGAGTCCCACATCGGGCTCCCTGCTCAGCAAGGAGTCTGCTTCTCCCTCTCCTCCCTGCTCCTGCTCTCTCTTGCTATCTCTGGCTCTCTCTCCAATAAATACATAAAATCTTTTAAAAAATCAAATTTATTTTTAGTAAAATGTAAAGTATTTTTAAATCTTTACATTGTTCATGCAAGGGGCGGCAGCAGGTAGTGGAAAAAGCGCCTCAGGGCAAGTCTTCCATCAACGTTTCCAACCTCATCTCTCAGCATCCTGTGATCCAGCCCCTCTGAGTGACCAGAGGTTCCCCAAGCTGCTCAGCTCATTTGCCAGGCTCTGTGCTACCTGCTTCGAATACACAGATAAATGCAGAGGCCCTACCCCCAGGCAGCTCATAGTTCATCAGGAAAGATGTGCAGCACCAGAGATGGGTATGGGGAATTAGGGAGCTCTAGAGGGAGGAACTGACCTGGCACTGAGGGCAGGGGGTGGGCAAGCAAGGAGGAAATGACCTTGGGCTACGTCTACAGGGATGGGGAGCTCTCCCACACAGCTGCAGCGAGTGGCATGTGCGGAGGCTCCAAGGCATCCAACCACTGTGTATGCAGGAGGCAGGGGTTTGTGGTGCTCAGAGCAGAGATGTGGTGGCAGGTGAGCTGGGTGAGGGGTGGGAGGGAAGGGCAGTTGCCAATCAAGGGCATGACTCCACAGTAGCTGATGGAGAGCCACTGAAGGCCAGTCTCCTCTGACTTTTACAACAGGGAAGGGTGCTCACTGTAAATACTTTAGAAGGTACAGATCAGGAAAAGGGTGAAAAGCATTCAGAATTCCACAACTGAGAGACATAACCACTGTTAACATCTTAATGTACAATCTTTTATGTGTGTGTGTGTTTCTACTAATAATAATTTCAAAAATGGAATCATTTAAAAATGGGGTATATACCTACAAGGTAATAATACTCAACCTTAAAAAAGGAAGGAAATCCCAACACATCCTACAACACTGAGAAACCTTCAGGACATCATGCTAAGTAAAATAAGCCAATCATAAAAGGACAAATACTGCGGGATCCCACTTACAGGGGGGGCCTACACTAGTCAAAGCCACAGAGGAAAAAGAATGGTGGTTGCAGAGACTGGGGAAGGAGGGGGGAAGGGGAAGTCGTTTAATGGTAGAGTTTCAATTGTGCAAGATAAAAACAGTTTTGGAGATTGGGTGCACAACACTATGAATAAACTTGACACCACTGACTGTATACTTAAAATTGGTTAAGATAGTAATTTTACATTATGTGTATTCTACTACAAAATTAAAAAATAACCCAGGGGCAAATAATAATAAAAAATTAATTAATTAAAAAATAAAGAAATAAAATTTAAAAATAAAATCAGTTAAATCTGTCTTAATACCTTTTAACTTATTTTTCCATGTTTCCAAACTTATTTTCCATGTGAGATATATATATATGTAGTCTCCATCAATATTCCAATATTTCAGTATAGTATTGTTGGAGTGATCTATCTTAATTTACTTAACCTAAGAAAATTATTTTTATGGAGGTAACCTGTGAGTGCTTGACTAAGGGGAGGGGCCAGTAAAGGGCAGAGATATATTACCACAGAAGAGAGGAATATTAACAGAGCAAAGGTCCTGAAGGAAGCCTGAGGAGATGGCATTAAGGGTTCAGGTAATGGGCTGGCCTTAAAGATAGGGGAAAATGGATACTACATCCTCTGAGGAAAGCACATGAAGATCTACATGACTGTATTTGCATTTATAAGGAAGAGCTAGGGCAGTTGATGGACGTCAAGAGACTAGACACCTCAATGAAGTTGAGGAGGTGGAGGGAGTAGGGTGTGGAACAGCTGGAAGGGTTCATAGGGATGCTCAGATAATGGGACACTAATGTTAAGAGTACCAATTGCACAAGAATTTGGGTGGAGGGTTGGGAGCGAACAGCTATGGTTTAGTTGGAGGTGAACTTATTAAAAAAGGTCCAGTGGATTTTGAGGCCAGATCTATGGTCAGATGATCCAGGATGATGCCACTGCCACAGGTAATAAGAGTTGGGGAGGAAGGGAGGCAGGGAAGACACAGAGCCAGGTCCTCAACTCCTCAAGAAATGACTGAAGTGACTGGGAGCTGAACAGAGAGGAGTGCTGAGAAAGGGTGGAAGGTGGTTTACCATGTTTGGCCTTAAAGTTGGTGATGACATGCCTTTCCATGTAGTGACCCATATAAAAGAATGAGAGAGCCATCAGCCAAAAGGTCAAGGACTTTATTAACTATGGATTCCCTGGGGTACAGAGGAAAACAATGGGGGGAATCGACAGAGGACCCAAAGTGAAAACATGAAAATCAAGATATGATATATGGTGGGGGGGGGCAAAGAGGTAAGGGAGGTGGGTATGAGAGGTCTTGTTGACACAGTTAGATCGTGGAAGGTAGGAGGGCACAGGGTTATGGACATCGGTGGATGGCCATGCTTGAACAAAGGAAAGGGAATGTGGGACCCAGGTCTAGTTTCAGAAAAGTGGTAGTAAATGCTATTAAGTTTGCAGAGAAAAAGCATGCTAGGAGACTTCTGGTTCTCAGAGCACCTTCTCAGGTATCTCCAAATTCTTTACCATGATTTCTTTTTCTCCATAACACATTCATTTCCTTATTTATCTATTTCTGGTTGGTCTTCTCCAATAGAATATAAAGCTCCCTGAGGGCAGGAATGCTGTATGTTTTGTTCACTACTCAGCACCTAGATAATGTCTAGGTAACACCTCAATAAATCATGCTGAATGAATGAATAAGTGAGCGAATGAATAAATGATAAAAACCAGTTAGGATAAGGATATCCTGTGAGGTTTGCTAAAACTGCAGCAAAGGTCTCCCTCAGGAGGGAGCTATCTTAGAGGGTTCAGTGTTAAAGGGACAGAAAATGCTGGGGCAAATAACAAATAAAAAAATAAATAAAAATTAAAAAAAATAATAAAGGGACAGAAAATGTAGGCCAGGGTCTCCTCCCAGATTGTATCTGTTCTTTTGTTCATATTCCGCTTTTTAGATGTGACTACTCCCTCTGATCTTCCAAGACTCAACTTGCCTGTCAGTGTCTCTTAGAAACCCTTTGATGTCTCTCTTCTTCTATCCAGGATAGCTACCCCCTCATGGGTGCTCTCGAGACACCCAGGGGTTTTTCTCTCCACATTATGCTTACTCCGCTGTAGGATAACTATTTATGTGTAGGTCTCCCCCACTAGACTGAGCAAGCATGGCTTATCTCAAACACACAGGAGGACGTCTATAAACCTTTGCTGGATATATAAATGGAAAGTACTGCACATATGAATCAGGTCAGTAAGAGCCTATATTTTTCCTTCTTTGAAGCTCAGTTTTATCCTACACAAATCTGCACTTTGGCCCACCAAGCAAGAGGACTTCCGTTGCAAGGGCAACTAGGTAGGAAACAGCTCAGCTCTCAACACCAAAGATAAGTTGGAGTCTTTATGTTTAAGATAAGAGAGGGGTCCACTGTCTTTCGTGTGCCCGTTCCCCTGCCCATCCGACCGCAGGCAAGCCTGTCCTGCCAGCCAGTGATGCTGCCCAGCTGACGAAATGAAAGAACACCCCAGGAATGCTTAAACAATGTCTGATTTGGGGCACCTGGGTGGCTCAGATGGTTAAGTGTCTGCCTTCAGCTCAGGTCATGATTCCAGGGTCCTGGGATCCAGCCCAGCATCCGGCTCCCTGCTCAGCTGGGAGTCTGCTTCTCCCTCTGCCTCTGCCTCTCTCTCTCTCATGAATAAATAAACAAAATTTCAAAACAATGTCTGATTTGGTTTGAAGCGCAGCCTGGATTTGTACAGCTCTTCAAACGACCTATTGCACAGTCAGGGTTGAGAGGCTCTACCCCCAGCAACCAGAGATTTTCTCTTGGTGCGTGGCGCTGTCCAAGGTAGCCGCTCCTCAAGCACGTCTTCACCCCAATGTCCGCCCAGGTTGGCCATGGGCAAGGGTCAGTGGTTGTCTGAACCACCCAGTGGAAGGGCGCTGCACCTTGGGGTGGTACTGGAAGCCAAACCACACAGTTAATTGTACTGGAGGAAACCACGACTTTGTGTTCAATCTGAATAGAACTACGCTGTCCAAGACCCCCATGTGGCTATGTAAACTCAAATTAATCCAGATTTTTAAAATTTTTAATTAAAAATTCAGTTCCTCAGTTGCACATTCAGGTGCTCAATGGAGAGTGGCTACCGTATAGAACGATGTGGAAAGAGACCATTTCCATTACCGTACGTAGAAGGTTCTAGTGGCGCATGCTAACCACCACCACCAATTCCCTTCTTCTGAAAATAACCTGTGGCTATATTCATTTTCTGTTAATCATGGGCAAAATGGTTTGCAGAGGGTAAACAAACTGAACTTCTGGTCACTCCTTCTGAGCAGCCACACCTACATGAGAGTGGCCCTTTATACCCCTTTTCCAGAATGAGAACTAAGACAGGAATTCTAGGCTTTCATGAACAACAGTTCTGCCAAATAGTTCCATATATGTATTAGGGCAGCAGTGGCTTTCCAATCTTTTTGACCACGCCTGACAGTACACAAAAATATTTTATATCACAATCCAATATACAGATATATATGTATATAATTGAAATGTTTTAGAAATCAGCATTTATCCTTACTACAAATTCTGCACCTGGATATTTTCTTTATTATTCGATTATATTGTATTTTCTGTTTCATTATAAAAATTAACTTACTTCTTTGTTTTCATAGTCCTGGTGACCTACAATTTGAAAAACCACTATCTTAAGATACAAGTTGGATGCATGAAACTGGGACTCACTTTCATACCTCAGAGTTAATAATCAGCTAGACAATAATTCATAGCTAACATCTATTAGGCAATTACTACCTGCCAGGCTCTGTGTTAAATGTCTGCTATTCGTTACCTTATTCAAGTTTCAAAATAGCCCCACAGAATGGGTGTCTGAGAACTGGAAAATTCTGGGATTTTATGCTATTTGCATAAGTCATGGATGCTGAAGAAGACCCAGGGCTCCTGGGTCAGAGGCAAAGGACTTTATTACTCTCAGCAACAGCAGTAGCTAGAGTATCTGCATTTTCTTATAATAGTCCTCCAGCTCCAATGCCTGCAGGGTGTCATGAAGAGGGCCACGTGACACCTACACACACAGGCAGTAGCATTCCTGGAGAGGAAGTCCGACCTGGGGAAACTCACAAGTATCATACTAGATGGACGTATGCCTACCCCTTGCTTCTGAGGGCAACACTACCTCTATCATCCAAGACTGTTCACTACAAAAACATGTTGAAAAGACACAGGACAAAAGTGCCGCTGGTGCCTCCCTTTGTAAAGACCTGTCAAAATGCATGAGACACACGGAGAACTGCCTCCCAACAGTAGGTACCACAGTACCGATAATAGCTGAAAAAGGATTAGGTAACTTATTCAAGGTTACACAGCTAGTGACCCAGATCTACACAATACCTAAGCCTATGCTGATGACACCTTCTTTCACAGCCCGTGGACAGTGCAATAGGAAGAGAGAAGATACTAGTCACTCATTTAGTCATTCGGATGTGAAATCTGCTCCTACAGGGAGCAATTCACTCTACATAATTTGTAATAGGCCATTTTCCCCCACATTTTCTTCAAGGATCCCATAAGAAGAGTATAATATGAACAGGGGTTGATCAACTTTTCCTACAAAGAACCAGACAGAGGCAATTTTCAGCTTCATGGGCCAGATGGGCTGTTTGAACTATGTGACTCTGTGTTAGTAGTGCAGAAGCAGTTACAGGTAATATGCAACCAATGGACAGGGCTACGTTCCAATAAAACTTTATTTACAAAATAGTTAGCCAACCTCCCTCCCCAGACACCCCAGTGGGATTTAAAAAAAAAAACCCACAAACATAATATAATCTCTACATGCAAAGAAACAATGATTTTTTTTAAGATTTTATTTATTTGTCAGAGAGAGAGAGAGAGAGAGAGAGCATAAGCAGGAGAAGGGGAAGAGGGAGAAGCAGGCTCCCTACTGAGCGAGGAGCCGGATGCAGGACTCAATCCCAGAACTCTGGGATCACAACCAGAGCCAAAGCCAGCCGCTTATCCAACTGAGCCACCGAGGCGTCCTGAAACAATGATTTAATTGGAAAGACAAGATAAATGGGCCACGAACAAGCAAACCAGGAGATACCTGAAACTGAAGTGAGCCTAGGTTCGACATCAGAGTCCTGTGAAGTCAGCCTGGATAGACAATATGTCAAGAACTAGTGTAAAATATTCATAGGCTAAACGTAGAATGGAGTCTACACATCATCTTTCTGTGATGACTGTGGTCATGCCAAGACTCTAAGAAATAAATTATCTGACTTCCTAAGGCTTTTTCTAGCTCTTAGAAATGCTCAGGGGGGGGGGCCGTTTTCATCCAGAACAATCCTCTTTAATTTCCCGTGTGATGAAATGAGTTAAAACCTGTATTATGAATAAGGAGGAAGTAACAGTGAAGAAAAAAAGTTACTCTGGGCGAGGACCATGCTAGGGATGGCACAAATATTGTCCAATAGCTAATAATGAACACCACTGCCGAACCACCAAATTTATGGTCCTGTAAGTAAACATTCACTTTGTTCAATGGCCTGATCTTAAAAGATTGCCACGTGCCACTCTTTGATCACAACAGTATCCTTGCCCCAAATCAGTTAATGGAAAAACTTTGTCTTTATTTTTACATGCATACATAGAAAATCAAAATTTTGGCATACAAATGGCAACCCACACCTTTTTGTATAAATCAATTTTTATGCCACATATAAGCTCAAAATGAAATGGAAAAACACCAATCAAAATGTCATAGAAAAAATAATCAGCTTATGCAGGAACAATTCTATTAGCTGTTAAAATTACAGGGCGATAAATACTGTTCTTGTGAACTCTGTGCTGTCATTGACAAGACTGGAAAATTTTTCAAAATGACACAAGTCTAGGGCATGTGGGAAAATGCCACAAGAAAGAAAAACTGTCACCCATAAGTTCATGTCCCTGCCACTGCATGTAGGTATTTTTAGTTGCTAGTGCTTCTACATAAATACACTTTAAGTTTTCATGAAAAGTAGAATTTAGGAATTCCAGGAGATACATTTTCACTAGAAATTCTAGGGCAATTACATTACAGAATTCTAATTATAATTTACAAACAGTCCAAGTACAGTAGAAAATAATATTTCTATTTGAAATGGCTTTACAATGGTATCAATATTTCTTTTTTTTTTTAAGATTTTATTTATTTATTTGACAGAGAGAGACACAGCAAGAGAGGGAACACAAGCAGGGGGAGTGAGAGAGGGAGAAGCAGGCCCCCCGCTGAGCAGGGAGCCTGATGTGGGGCTTGATCCCAGGACCGTGGGATCATCACCCTGAGGCAGATGCTTAATGACTGAGCCACCCAGGCACCCCGGTATCCATATTTCTTTCTTTTTTTTTTTTTTAAAGATTTTTTATTTATTTATTTGACACACAGAGAGAGATTACAAGTAGGCAGAGAGGCAGGCAGAGAGAGAGAGAGGAGGAAGCAGGCTCCCTGCTGAGCAGAGAGCCCGATGCGGGCCTCGATCCCAGGACGCTGAGATCATGACCTGAGCCGAAAGCAGAGGCTTTAACCCACTGAGCCACCCAGGCGCCCAGTATCCGTATTTCTTAATTAAACCTTTCACTTTGCTTGGGGGGCTCAGCCGGTTAAACATCTGCCTTCAGTTCAGGTCATGATCCCAGGGTGCTGGGATTGAGCCCTGGGGGGGGGGGGGGTCCCTGCTCAGCAGGGAGCCTGCTTCTCCCTCTCCCTCTGCCCTATCCCCTGCTCATGCTCCCTCTTTCTCTCTCTTGTTCTTTTTTTTTTTTTAAAGATTTTATTTATTTATTAGAGAGAGAGAATGAGACAGAGCGAGAACATGAGAGGCAGGGAGAGCCAGAGGGAGAAGCAAACTCCCCGCTGAGCAGGGAGCCTAATGCGGGACTAGATCCTAGGACTCCAGGATCATGACCTGAGCTGAAGGCAGTCACTTAACCAACTGAACCACCCAGGCGTCCCCTCTCTCTTGTTCTTGCTCTCTATCTCAAATAAATAAAATCTTTAAAAAATAAAACATCTTTCACTCATGAATCAATAGAATGGATGATAATTTGAAAGACTGTTTTATTACCGTATCAGTTTAAAAACTATAATGTCCATTTTGGCTATGTACAGATTTCTTTTTTTCTTTTTCTTTTCTTTTTCTTTTCCTTTTTTTTTTGTCTGTCTTTTGCTTTTGTATTTTGTTTTTAAAAGATTATATTTATTTATTTGGGAGAGAGAGAGAGGGCATGAGCAGGGATGGGAGAGGAGCAGAAGGAGAGGGAGAAGCAGACTCCCCACTGAGCAGGGAACCCCACGTCAGGCTCGACCCGAAGGCAGATGCTTACCTGACTGAGCCACCCAGGTGCCCCTGTTTTTCGTTTTTTTTTTTAAGTAGGCTCCATACCCAGTGTGGAGCCCAACAGAGGCATGAACTCATGACCTTGAAATCAAGACCTGAGCTGAGACAAAGAGCCGGACGCTTAACCAACTGAGCCCCGCCCATCGCCCCCCTCCCACCCCAGCCCCACCCACTTTTTTTTTTTTTTAGTAANACTCACAACCCCCAGATGAAGCATCACATGCTCTACTAACTGAGGCAGCCAGGTGCCCCTTAGCTATGTAGCTTTAACTTATGCTTTATAACTTCCAATTATTACCATTTAAAATATTTCTGTGGCAGCTAAGTCATCATAAGTGTAAAAAAAACCAGGAAGAAGTCTGCTTTATTAATAAATGAAAAGTTTGATGAACAGTAAGGCTCTGCTATTTTTGGAGACATTTATGTTTACATTCAGTTGAAAATCATTATAATTCATTATAATTACTGCAGAGTTAAATAACACCATTTAAACTACAGGCTGATTTCCTCTACTGCCATAGTTAATCACAATTACTTCTTATGCTTTGTCTACACTTGCCTAAAAGTATTACACGACTTTCAGCATGTTTTCAAAGACCCTTCACTGTACTCCTTTGTCTTTCTCACGTAGAGTCTGTAACCCTGTCTCCAGAGGTGGACAAGCCTCTGCAGCTTTGAATGAAATCTGAATGTCTCAAGGACATTCTGGAGTTTTTAAAGAAGAAAAGTAACCATGATGACAAGCTCTTGCCTCTTCTAGTCTACCTGACGAAGTCTATGGACATGTGATCACTCATATCTAGTTAGACCTTTAGGGAAAACTGAAATCTTACTTCCAAAAGGAATTTGGTTTTACTTTCTAGATTGCATTATGGGAGAAAAAAAAAAAAAGATTTCCAGCCTCAGATCCCAGATTTATGGGATGGACCTTATCTATTTAGACCATTTGGGACAATTTGCTACAAAGCAGTGAGCAATTTTAAGACCTCTCCTTGTACATAAAATTCTTCTTTTTTTTTTAAAGAATTTATTTATTTATTTGACAGAGAGAGAGCTCACAAGCAGGGGGAGCGGCAGGCAGAGGGAGAGGGAGAACCAGACTCCATGGCTGAGCAGGGAGCTGACGTGGGGCTCGATCTCAGGACCCTGGGATCATGACCTGTGCCAAAGGCAGACGCTAAACTGACTGAGCCACCCAGGTGCCCCTGTACATAATATTCTGAAAACAACATTGTTTTCCATTTATTATATTAAAAATGAAATCAAAAGATACAAACTTCCAGTTATAAAATAAATAAGTCTTAGGGATATAATATACAGCATGGTGATTATAGTTAATAATAACGTGTATTTGGAGGTTGCTAAGAGAATGGATCTTAAACATTCTCAGCACAAGAAAAAAATGTGTAACTATATGTGGTGAGGGATGTTAACTAGACTTAGTCCTTTTGCAATATATGCAAATATCTAATCATTATGTTGTACATCTGAAAGTAATATACTGTTACATTTCAATGACATATTAAAATATATACATATCATGAAGCACTTAAGGCAAGAAGTGATTCTGAAAAACAATTTAGAATGTAGTAAAAAGTGGGAGATTTGTGAGAGGGACCTCATCTATTTAGACCATTTGGGACGATTTGCTACAAAGCAGTGGGCAGAAGTCAGGGATGGTTAGGAGGGAAGGAAGCCCATACAATTTGTAGTCAGTCTTGGGGTCATTTGCGTTTCTTTGGTCCCCAGGCTTCCTGACCCAGGGAATTCATTCCAGAGGCCAGAGGCTGGGCGCAGCATGTCTTGCGCCTAGCCTAGATACAATGAGTGACTCCCCTCTCACCCAACAGGATTCATCTTACACAGAAAACAGCTGTGGTCTACTCGTTTCTGTACTTGTGCAAGGCTACAATGTTTGAGCCTCACAGGTCTGCAGATGTCCCTCTGTACATGACTGTCACACTGCAATGTGCAAAGTGAGGTGGGTGAACTTGTGGGATCTGTCACCAGACTGCCTGGGGCAGATCCAGCCTCTCTGACTTCCTGGGATTGGAGGGTACTGTAGGATTGCGGCAAGGCGCACAGGACTGTTGTGAGAAGCAAAACAATACATGTACAGCATTCAGCATCGAGCCCTTCGGAAGTACTCAATGACTTGCACACGTCTTAGATCATATTTCCCCAAAGTGGGTCCCAAGCCTACTTTCAGAGGCAGTATTTTATATCATGACCTAAGTTACACACATACACCTATATAATAATACTACAAATAATGACCCTGCTTATAAAGTCCTCAATGTATATGGACTGGGGATTGCAGAGTCAGGATCTGAATCCAAAGGTCCTGTTAATGTGGTGTTTTTAATCACCACCCTCCCTGTGGCCTTGTATTTGCTATACGTGGGAGAACCAAAAATTTCATCGATCACTAGCAGCTCCCACTAAAAGGGACATGTAGTGAGAATTCCTACTCTACTATATATTCCATTTCATTAAAAAATAATAATAATAAAAAACTGACCTTAACCTTTTAAATCAATTCCATGACTCAGGGCACATGGTTTGAAAAATACCGTAAGGGTTGTATGAAAAAATTTTGGAACCATAATAAAAAAGTTTAAACAAGTATATATGTCTCATCTTAGAGGCTCTACCATGTTACTGTGCATTGTAAATCTCAAAAAAAAGGATTATTTGGAACATTTCCTACATTTATGCAAGCATCAGCAATCCCCAAGTGGCTTCAACTGCTCCTTGAGACGGGGGTACTCATTTGTCAGCTTTTTCACAGGGTTTCAGTGACTATTAGAGAGGAACGGGGATCGGAAGGGGGAATGGTTGTGCATCACCTCCTACCTCCTACCTCTTCTCCAAATATCCCTCCCCTTGTAAAATCTGAAAGTGCAGAAACCGACTTTAAGAACAAATGATTCTATTATGTGCAAGAGAGCAAATTCAAGGAAGTTAAAGAACACAGACACATGGGGCCAAGTATCTAAACAACTCTGGACGTTGTTTATTTTTGTGGCTAGCAAATATATATAAATTAAAAAGGGAAACTTTATTTTTAGAGTGGACTGGAACTTCAGCATAAAACACCTTCTTTAGAGTAAATGCTAGTGTTTTTTTGCAACAATAGGATGACAGCGTGAAATCTTAATTCCTGGGTCTATCAATGCCTATTTCCACTTTCTTCCAAAGAATAATTGCCATCAGGAGCACCTGAGTGGCTCAGTCACTTAAGCGTCCAACTCTTGATTTTGGCTCAGGTCATGATCTCAGGGTTGTGAGACTGAGCCCCACATCAGGCTCCATGCCTAGGGCAGAGTCTGCTTGGTGCAGACTCTTAGTGTAGTGTCTTCCCCATCTGCCCCTCCTCCCCAACACTCATGCCTCTAAATAAATAAATAAAATCTTTTTTTTTAAGATTTTATTTATTTATTTGACATAGAGATAGAGATCACAAGTAGGCAGAGAGGCAGACAGAGAGAGAGGGGGAAGCAGGCTTTCCGCTGAGCAGAGAGCCGGATGTGGGACTTGATCCCAGCACCCTGAGATTATGACCTGAGCCGAAGGCAGAGGCATTAACCCACTGAGCCACCCAGGCACCCATTAAATAAAATCTTTAAAAAAAAAAACTGCCATCAAATGTTATCTCTACAGGAAACAGGTAAAGACGATTTAAAGCTGCACTGTCTAGCATGATAGCCACGAGTCCCATGTGGCTATTTAAATTAATTAAAATTAAATAAAAATTAGAATTGAGTCCCTCAGTTGTACTAGGCACATATCAAAGTGCTCAATAGCCACTCACATAGCTAGCACCTCGGACAAATTATGAAACTACAAAAAGTTTTACTGGACAGCACTAATATAGAGAAAGGCCATTTACAGAGGCTAAAAGAAAAATGCTAATTTCTAAACTGGTAGAAGAATTCCAAACCCAACTCAGCAAAGCTGGGTCGACTTAAACCACAGTGAGGTTGATATTTGAAGGCCATGCCCAAAGATTCCATTATTATCTCAAACTATCATTCCAACTGGGTTGTCTAAAATCTCTTTGCATTAAGACTTTCCATTGCCAGAAGCTATCTTTCACAATCTCACCATGCCAGGAAATGATATTTGGTGATAACAGCAACTTGTTAAAGTTCTAACTTATAAGCTAGTTTGATAGTACTTAGAACAATTTATGAGAATCCATCAAGACACAGGGCACCATCAGACCCAGGAAGAAAAGTCTGCAGTTAAAATAACGAGGGATGCAATTCTGTTGTTACCCTTAGGGTAAGGCAAACATTTATTACACACCGGAGTGTGTTCCTAGCCTTGTCATGAATGTAGACCCAGATTTAGCAACACTGGGTGTTTGTCTCACATTTTTGAGAACTTTAGCACAAATCTTATTTCAGCCTCACAGAACCTAATTACCACTGTAGTGTGGATTCTGAGTGCTATAGATTCTTCTGGTGAAGGGGGAAACTGAAAGGTAATACATTACCCTGTCAGTGTCTGTCTTGCTTAATTGGTTACTGAAATGATCCCTAGTGGCCAGATTATAGTGAAAGCAAATGGCTAAAATTGCAGGGGCCAGCTAGCTTTTCCCCTTTCATGACTGCAGGCTGTCCTGCTAATCTGCCCATTGTACTGCAGAGGTGTGCTTAGGCCACAGGGGAAACAAAGCGGGGGTACAGACAAGAGTGTAAAGCAAAGTGCTGTCTCTGTTGATGATTTCAGAGTAGGTAAAGTGAACACAGAAACCCCTGCAAGGTCATTGTACGCATGATTGGGGTAGTTCTAGAACAAAGCCTAAACGTTAGGCATTATTATGTTCACACAAAAAATTACTCCACAGAGCAAACTATCTCCTCCACAAAGCAATCCGTAAAAGGCATTTGATGAGAAATACGTGACTTAAGCAACTGCTAGAAAGATACTTTAACAACGATTTAAATAATCCAAACAGATTGCCTTCTGCTAATGGCAGATTTAATAAACATGCACTTTCCAAATCTCTTAACATGTTTGTTCAATGTCATAACATCTACCAAGTAGTTATCATTGTTAGCAAAATTTCTTTCTCCTTTTATTTACCATGTCCGGGTTTTGAGCTTCCAACTTGGGGAGCTCGCAAAACATTTACCAAATAATGTATAAATAAAGGACGCACCATTAAAATTCCTATGCTATGCCTTGAAGATTAAACTCACATTTCTAGTTAAGAGATGACAGCTATAGTTAATCTCAGAAACATGGTGTCTCTAGGACACATAGAAAAAAAAAGTTTGGGATTTAATGCATGAGAGCTGAGACTAAAATTCTTTGATCTGCAAATATCACATACAAGAGCCTAACAATCTTTTCTTCAAAACTTTAAGTAGGTCAACTTATTAACTGTTACCATGGAGTTTATATATTCACATTCGCCTATTTTTTTGAGGAATGGCAGAGCAGGATGGTGTTACAGCCCTGCATTATAAAAAACTAGCAAAGAAATGAAGCAGCAGAAACTAATATTACCGTTTGGCTCCGTTACTGTAATGGAGTCAATACCTTTTTTTTTTTTTAAACATATCATTAGTATTTCGTTCCCAAACAAGACCTCGCATGTAGTAAATCGGACTGGGTTCCCTCAAGGAAAGGCTTCCACCCCAACTGGCTATGTTCTCACATTTACAGTCAAAATCCTGGCTCAGCCGTGAAAGACGGTCTGGCCGGAATAAACCTGACCAAAAAAAAAAAAAAAATCAGTGAAGTGTTTGGGATAAAATAAAGTGCTCTGGAGGTAGGAGTGGACGGACTAGAGGGATGAGTCGAGAGAAAGGGAATAGGAACTTAAAATGGGAAAAACACTCGTTCTCGATCTGATTCATTTAAGGAGGCGAAAACCCCTAACCGAGGTCTTTCTCCATAATCCAAAGCGAATCACTTTTTGATTGCTCTGGATGACCAAACGGCCTCGGTAACCCCCCACCGCTGCTGCCGCGGAGAAAGCGAAAACTCCACGTCTTTCCAAGTGTGCACCCAGGAGAGGAAAGCGAGACTGTGCATCTAGAGTGGAGGGCGGTGCACAGGGCAAGTTAGTGCCCCCCTCCCGGATCCCTCGTTGCCCGAGCCGGCCCGACTTGGCTAACGGTAAAGTGAACAGCGAATGGCACGGAGACCGCGAGGCCAAATCTGGGGTCGCTTCCGACCCGAGTCCACCGGACAACAAAAGGCCGGGGCATCCGGATGGCGCGGCGCGTGGGGACACCTGTCAAAGAACGGGACGGAGCCGCAGCCGGCGGGCGGCGCAGGGGCTCGGCGGACAGCACTGCGGCGGCAGCGGCGGCGGCGCGGACCGAGGCT